>PVJL010000155.1:324596-554239 GCA_004026885.1 Lyroderma lyra | reverse complement strand
CATTCAGTCCATTGCACTAAGTGAAATAAGTCCCCTTCTGTCCGGTACCTCGACAGAGACAGAACGCGGCACTGGAGTAACGGGGTGGGGGGGTGGGGGGGTGGGGGGGTGGGGGACCCTGCAGGGAGTGGGGAGTGGGGAGTTACTGTCTAACCGGCACAATGTTTCAGTACGAAATGATGCAAAGTTCTGGAAACAGATCATGGTGGTGGTTACACAACATTTTGAATGTACTGAATTATACTCTTAAAAATGCTAAAAATTTATGCTATATACATTGTACCACAATACAAAAAAATATTTAAAACCATTCACAAATCACACTGCCCAGAAGAAAAGATAAATATTTTGGCTGTTTTTTTCTTTAAATTTTTATTTATATATATATATATATATATATATATATATATATATATATATATATATATATAGGCTGTTTTAAACCCTTTTCTTTCCCTGCAGCCATGTGTTTTAAATAGTTTGGTATACATATAATAATGAGCTTTTTAGTTTTACATTTTTATTGTGAATATTTTCCATGTCTTTAAAATAGATTGAAATCACCACCTTTAATGATTGTATAAACTCAACATTATGTGGTTGTACAATGAATGATTCCCCCTATCTTTGGACATTGAGGCTGTTTCTCATTTGTCATAATAAATAATGCAATGATGAACATATTTGTAGATTAAATATTTGCCTATATTTTAACAGTTTCTTTAAAATAAATTTTCAGGAGAAGAATTACTAAGTCAAAGGGTATGGGTTTTCAATTTAAAAACCTTTTTAAAAATTTTCAATTACAGTTGACGTTCCATAGTATCATATTTTGCCACGTGTAATGTGCACTTTTTTGCCGAAATTTATAAGGGAAAAATAAGGATGCACATCATCCATGAGTTGTACTAAGTCTGTATCTATATAAATGTTTTCAGTTATTTTATTTATGCTTATGAGTTAGGTGTAACTAAAGAAATCAATAATGATGTCTGTATGCAAAATAATATCCTGGAATACAATAATCTTTTTTTAATATAAAAACATTTTATACATAAAATTTCTTGTACCATAATATGTTAAAAAATAAATGCTAAAGTTCCTTTATAATACAAAAACCAAGTACCTAAATATAAACTAATAAAAATTTGAATTAAAAAATCAAAACAAAAGTTTTTTTTCTGAAAGTTTGAGCCAAAAACGTGGGTGCGCATTATACACGGCCAAATGGGGTATATTAGTTTTAGGTACACAGCATAGTGGTTAGACATTTATAAATAAAACTTATGAAGTGATTCCCCTCCCATAAATCTAGTACCCACCTGGCACCATACATAATTATTACCACATTATTGACTATATTCCCTGTGCTGTACTTTACGTCCCCATGACTGTTTTGTAACTGCCAATTTGTGACTTCTTAATTTGTTCATCTTTTTCACCCTGTCCCAACCCTCTCCCATCTGGCAGCCAACAGTTTGTTCTTTGTATCTATGAGTTTGTTTCTATTTTGTTTGTCCATTTCTCTTCTTCTTTAGGTTCCACAGAGTGAGATCATATGGTATTTGTCTTTGTCTGACTTATTCCCCTCAGCATAATACCCTCTAGGTCCATCCATGTTGTTGCAATTGGTAAAATTTCATTCTTTTTTATGGGGAGTAATACGTATTTCTTTGTATGTATTTACCACATCTTTAGCTAATTGTTTATTGATGGACACATAGGTTGCTTCTATTTCTTGGCTATTGTAAATAATGCTGCAATTAGTATACTCATAAGAGTGCAAATGTCATTTCAAATTAGTGTTTTGGATTTCTTCCGATAAATACCCAGAGGTGGGATTGCTGGGTCATAAGGTAGTTCAAATGTTTTTAATATTTTGAGGACCCTCCATACTGTTTTCCATAGTGGCTGCTCCAATTTGCAATCCCACCAATAGCGCACGAGGGTTTTATACCTACCACTGGACTGCTTCCTAAAAAATGTAGAAATTTATACTCCAAATAGTATAGTGGAGGGGATACAATTTTTACTACACCCTTATCAATAGTAAGCACTATCATGTAAAATATTGTTAGTTTGACAGGTGAAAATCATCTTTTAGTTTATGTGGATTTGATTACCAATGAGCTTAAACTTTGTTTTTTTAATAATATGGGTAGTTCCCTGGCTGGGAATCAAACCCAAGTCGCAGTGTTGACAGCACTGAAACCTAGCCACTACACCACCAGGGAACTCCCCTTAAACATTTTTATGTTGAGTCACGTGCATTTTGTGAATTGTCGATTCCTGATCTTCACCCCGTTTTCTACTGGGGCTTTAGAGTTCTTGTATATTCAGAATAATGGCCACTTGTCACTTTGTAATAATTGCAAATCTGAGTGTGCTGTTTTTTTATGTAAGTTTAACTTTTCTTTATATATAGAAGTATTGATTTTCCCTTTGGATTTGTTTTCCATTTCTTTTGTGCTCATGAAGAAGTCCTTACTGTTTCTGAAAGCAGATATATTCTCCACCTACATTTTTTGAATGTATTAAATAGTTCTAATGTATATGTTTGGATTCATTTTCATTGGGCTGCCGTAGCAAAACACCACACACTGGGTGGTATTTTTTTTTTTTTTTTTTGAACAGAAATTTATGGTCTCAGTTCTGGAGGCCAGAGGTCTGGTGGTAGCTGGGCTGTGCTCCCTCTGAAATCTCCAGGGGAGAATCCTTCCTTGCCTGTTCCAGCTTCTGGTAGCCCGAGATGATCCTTGGCTTGTGGTAACACAGCGCTCCCATCTCTGCCTCTGTCTTCTAAGGACACCAGTCACACTGGTTTCCGGGCCTGTTCTACTCTACTATGACCTTGTCTTAATTAGTTATGTCTGTAGCAATCTTATTTCCAAATAAGGTCACATTCTGAAGTGCTGGGGCTTAGGACAGCAACATATCTTTTCCCTCAAAGGATGCAATTCAACCCAGACCGACATTTAACTCTTTCATCACTTGGAATTTATTTGTTTGGATGTGTGATGGGAAAGAAGACACCATTTTTTCCCCTGCATACTTGCAGGTAACCAATGGTCTCTGCATCATTTATCAAATAAGGCAGCTTCTTCTGGCAAGATTCTGATGCCTCCTTCTTTGGACATGAGATTCCTTGCACACTGACTCCTGCTTGTAAGTATGACTCATGGATGTGTCAGTTCTTGCATCAGGGCCCCACTATTTTTATTATTTTAGCTTCATTGTATGTGTATTATCTGACAGCACAAAATTCGTCCTTGTTCATCTTCGGATTTTTTTCTTAGCTATTCGGGTCTGTGCATTTTTTCTGAGCGAACGTCAGGATAATTGGCACGTTTAATGATAAAAAGGCAACTAATCTCCTTGGACTTTTAATTGGACCGTGTAAATCTACCAGTTAGCTTCACAGCAGGCAGTCTTCCCAGAATTCCATGTAATTCATCATTTCATGTGTTTTAGAGACGCTTACAAATTTTGAAGGTACAATTTTCCCATTTCTCACGTGTGTTGGTAAAGCCAACTCTAGGTATTTTTGTTATTGTTGTTGCTATTGTGACTCTGATCTCTGCTCCCTTATCCTGCCCACCCTCGTTATATTTTCTAATTAGTTATTGCTAGTTGATGAGGAAGCTATTGAATTTTGCATATAGCCACTTTATTAAATTCACCTGTTAGTTCTAATAGCTTTTCAATTTATTCTTGTAGGCTCTCTGGAGCCTTCTGCACAGACCAATTCAAATGAATAATTAACTCTCCAGCTGAATCAGTGACCTTCCTTAAATCATGTCTCTTATCAATTTAAGAGTTTGGTTGAAGGAGAATGCTGTTTAAATGCAGTGAGGCTAGGGACTTTGGAAAATTCTGGTAGCCTCAAAAATGCGATATTCTTTAATTCACAGTTTCATTAGTCAAAATCTGTCCCCCAAAATTGATCAGAACTGTGGACAAGGAAGGAGAATGGACTCTGGGTGGTGAGCACACAATGCAATATAAACATGATGTGTTATAGAATTGTACACTTGAAACATATATAATTGCACTAACTGTTGTCACCCCAATAAATCTAATTTTTAAAAAAGAAAAAGAACTGTACACCAGAGAATTTAGATATCAAGATATGTATTGCAATATGTTTCACTTGTAACTAGGAAAATTGGAGGGGGTTCCCTGGTGGTGTAGTGGCTAGGCTTCAGCGCTGTCAACACTGCAGACTAGGTTCGATTCCCAGCCAGGGAACTACCCACATTTAAAAAAAAATAAAAATAAAAATAAAAAAATATATATATAGTGAAAATTGGAGACGACCTAAATTGTTACCGTTAGTGGACTGGTTAGGTCAATGCTTACTTTGTTTTCACCTCAGTCTCCTGATCCTCTCACTCTACCTACTCCATCACAGGCCTGGACCTCTCCTGCACATTTCAGCCTCCAAATCCTGCCACCTCAGAGCCTGTCTGAGCATGCCCTAGTCAGAGCCCAGCTCCATCCTCCTTTGACCAGGTCAGGTTCATGGGACACACTCTGAGGCAGGGATTTGTGCCTGATAATCTGGGGGGACTCTGAGAACAGTGTCTGTAAGGGAGTGAGGGAAGAGGATCGGGCAGAAGTTGAACTCTGATATACAGATGGTCCCAGACCCACGATGACTCAAGGTTTTGTTTGTTTGTTTGTTTGTTTGTTTGTTTTTGGTAGTTCCCTGGCAGGGAATAGAACCCAGGTCCCGGTGTTGACAGCGCCAAAGCCCAGCCACTACATCACCAGGCAACCCCATGTGTCAAGATTTTTTTGACTTAACCGTGGTATGAAAGTGACATGCATTCAGTAGAAACCGTACTTCAAATTTTGAATTTTGATCTTTTTCCAGGCCAGGGATAAATGCAGTACGATACTCTCTCCTGACACTGGGCCTTAGAAAATAGGCTTTGTGTTGCCTGGTTTTGCCCAACTGTAGTCTAATGTAAGTGTTCTGAGCACGCTTAAGGTAGGATAGGCTAAGCTCTGATGTTTGGTAGGTTAGATGTAGTAAACACATTTTTGACTTATGATATTTTCTTCAACTTACAAGGGGTTTATTGGCATGTATCTCCACCGAAAGTCGAAGAGCAACAGAGTCATCAGCTGATCCTACGGGGAGATCTAAAACTGGGATGGCCCTTCAGTGGTAAGGGACCTGAGCTCTGCTGTCTCCCACAATTATGAGTCACTGGATGGGAGCTGTCCTTTGAGGCGGGTGTAACTTGAGGGGAGGACAATTCCTGGAGAGGGAGACTCAGCAGATGAGCTTCCCAGTGATCTCAGCAGGGAAACAAAGGCCTCCATCTGACAGGGGGAGTGGATGGCTGTGAGGCTTCACCTTCAGCCCTGGGGCACCCAGATAGTTGGCTAATCATTATTTCTGGGTGTGTCTGGGATGAGATTAACATTTGAATCTGTAGACTGACCAAGGCACAGTGCTCTCCCCAGGGAGGGTGGGCCTCCTCCAATCTGTTCAAAGCATGAACAGCATAAAGGACCTTTTTTTTTTTTTTTAACAAACATTATTGGTCTTCTTTAGACCCAGCTTATCTGAGTAATAGTACTGTAATTTTCTGTCTAGGTGTAAAGTTCAGTCATTGTAGCATTAGTGCCTTCAGTAGCATCTGTAGTATTTAGTGTCTGCATTTGGTAGCTGTAGTATTTAGTGTCTGTAAGTATTTCGCGTCTGCAGTATTTAATGCCTGTAGTGTGTACGCACCCTCGTATTTAGTCTTCTTCGATATCTATCATTTTTAGTGGCCGTATTAGTCAGTGGCTGTAGAATGTGGTGACCTCCTGGAATTCAGTGATTAAGAATGTGCTTGGAGCTTCCTTTCCTGCCTCTGAACAAACTGCCCTCCCAGCAGTTCTTCTGTCTGCCCTGTCAGTTCAACTGCTCCCTGGGCCGATGTCCTCTGCTCATAAGCAATTTTTCAGTCCCTTGGCACAGCTTCATTTAAAAATGCACTTCTCTGCAGTGCCCGAGAGATTTTTTTCTGCTGTTTTTCAAAGTTCAGCTATTTCTGAATCATTTCTTATACTTCTCTCCTCCTCCCACCCCTCCTTCACCCCCTAATTGAAGTTCTTTTCAAAGGGGGAATTGGTGGATTTTTCCATCCCTAGCCTCTACCTACAGAATATGAACGTGGTTTGGTGTGAGTTTTGGGACCAGACGGGACAGGTGCTTGGCCAAAGGATCACTGGGAGGGATCTCCGAGCTGGTGAGAAGAGGGGGTTCCTTGCTGTGACTTTAGTCTCAGGTTCTGTGGGGGCTGGCGTAGGTGGTGGGCTCAGGCTCTGAGGGTAGGAAGGGGTCTTGGCCCAGGCCCACTCCCCGCCCTGTGGTGTCACCCAGGAGCCTCTTTGAACCTGAAAGTCCTGATTGCTACACTGAACATTACAGTCCCTCCTCCCTCCACGGGCCCTGGTGAAGTTGAAGTGGGGGTCAGCTCCGTGCACCAGTGAGGACGAGTAGGGGTAGCTGAACTGACTGCGGGAGCTGGGGTGTCCCTGGGGGTAATTTGAGACGCAAAGGGAAGGCTCTTCCCACCTTTTCTCCAGGAGAAAACCTTCCCGTGAGAGTTGGAAATCCGTCCTTAGAGATTTGATTGTGCTAATATCTCCTTCTCTCTCCCATTTTAAAATTAAAATGTGACCGGAAGGGTCAACAATATAGCTATCAGGTCCCCAACCCATTGGCTGAAACTCTTTTTAAAATAAATTCTGTTTAATTCTACATACATTTACTGAGTACCTACTAACCTACTATATGCTGGATACCGCAGATCCACATTTGAATAAGAAAGACATGGTTGCTGCAACTTGAGAGAACTTCCCACCATCTCCCCCACCCCCACCCCCTCAGCCAGGACTTGAGGGGAGGTTTCCCTGGGTCCTGATGGGTGTGCGTCCTTGGAGGAATCAGACTTGTCCAGTTGAGATCTGTCCTGCCTCCTGCCTTCTGGTTGATCCCTCCCCCACCGCTTTGCCTTTGCTGCCTCCTCCCTCAGACTAGCCCAGTAAGCAGCCCCACCGCCTGGGTGCCCTGGTCAGCTGCTAGCTGGGCTGGTCCCCATGAACTGAGACGACAATCCCTGCCACTTTTCGTGGTTACCCTTTGTCCTAATAATTTGGGATGCACTCTGAAGTGTCTAATAATTTCAGATTCTTAGGACAATTTAAGAATTGCAAAAGCAGGCATTTAGCCTGGTCCCTGGGGCAATTTAGATTCTCAAGCAAGCCCTTTAGCCTTTTTGATTAAAATAGGGATATTTAATATCATTAAACGATGGCCAAAACACCCTCCAGCTTTATACCTTGGTCCCCTCGGTGCCTATTGCCTCCGTCACCTTGACACCTCCCTCTCCTCACCCCTCCCTCCACATCCAGCGATCCCCAAGCTCTGTCCCTGCCGCCTCCTATGTCCTCGAGTCCTGCTTTTCTTCCCAGCTGCCCCTGGTTCAGGGCCCCACAATCCCCCACTGCGGGGACAGCCGTCCCCTGACGGTCGTTGTGTTTCCCATCCGGTGCACTGTCCACCCTTAGGGTCAGACCTTCCACAGCCCTGGGATCACGTCCACCTGAAGGTGGTTCTGCGGGGTCTGGCCCGCCTCTCCCTTTCGCTCCGTGTGAGCTTCGTTCCATTGTTCAGTGGGCTCAGCTCCCCCTCGGAAAACTAAGATAAAATTCACATCCCCAGTCATTCAGAGGTTTCACAAGGTTGGGCAGCCATCACCACTGTCTACTCTGCAACCATTTTATCATGCCCCACAAGGAGCCCGCACCTATGAGCAGTCACTCCTCATCTCTCTCCGTAACCCCCAACAACCACCCCTCTACCCTCATTCTCTGCGGACTTACTGATTCTGAACATTCCATGTAAATGCAATCATAGAATGCGTAGCCTTTTGCGTCTGAGATTTTTTTTTTCACTTAGAGTAATGTTTTCAAGGTTCCAGAGCCTCTCTCTTGCCCCAGGAACACCAAAAACAGTTATTCTAACCCCCAGCTACCCCCCAGGGACCCTTCACCTGCAGAACCTCTGCTCAGCCCTCAGGTCTCAGCTCACTTCTTCTTTGGGGAGCCCTTTTCTGGCCCAGACCCGACTCCCAGGTTTGGCGGGGACCCCTGCTTCATGCGACAGCAGTTTTACTTCTCCCGGCATAACCCTCCTCACATTATTTTACTTATCTAATTGTTATTACTTACATTGCTATTATCACCTCATTTGTTATTGGGTTGTTATTAGTTACCTACTTGGTTCTCCTGCTAGGCTATAAGCTCCATCAGGTCAGGGACCCATCGTGCTGTTCGCACCCGTATCCCTGAGGCCTGGCACAACGAGCTGTGTAGAAAATGTCAGGCCAGACCTCTGGGATCTTTGGCGGAGTCCGCTGGTGATTGAGCACAGACACCTTGGAGCTCTCTGTGCAGCCTCGTGTCTTCCCCTTTCTCCTCTCTGACCTCAGGAGGGAATTCGGGGTGTGTAGGGAAGGGCTTTGGACAAGACCCTATGGCTCAGAGAAGCCCAGACAGTGGGAGGGGAGCTGTCAGCCCAGAGCCATTGTGGAGAGCCATTCAAGAGAGGCAATGCACGAGGGGCCCTGCTCTGAGGTCCTGCAGGCCTGCTGGCCTGCGTTTGTCCCTGTGTCCCGGTCGGCAGTGTTGGGGGAGAAGGAAGTGCCTGACGTACATCTGGGGACTGCATGAATGGGGACAGGCCCCGGCTTTGGGATGTTCAGCTCCTGTGCAGCTGCGGTGCCAGGGTGAGGTTCTATCCGGGGCCTGGCACACTGCACGGTTTTTGTCCTTCTTGTCCATGCTGGCACGGGCCCTCAAGGCTGTGCCCCAGGATGGGGTTGTATCCCCCCAAAAACTGTTCTAGGGTCTAAGGAGGAGAGGATGGAGTCCTAGAGGCTGG
Organism: Lyroderma lyra; assembly: GCA_004026885.1. Taxonomy (NCBI): domain Eukaryota; kingdom Metazoa; phylum Chordata; class Mammalia; order Chiroptera; family Megadermatidae; genus Lyroderma; species Lyroderma lyra. Next base: position 545,292 of record PVJL010000155.1, on the reverse strand, counting down.
CTAAGACTCCCAGAGTCCTTTGCAGCCGTCAGCTTGGGGAGGTTTGAGGGATGTTGTCAGCCCCAAGGGCTCCAGGCAGCATCTGCCCTCAGGGTCAGCAGCAGGTCAGAGAGCACAGCTGGAGGCCTTGTTTCCAGAAGGTTCAGTTCTGTGGCTCATTTGCACCTTGATCGTTACCATTTAAGGTTCTATCTAATGATCACTGGGGGAAATTGGTAACGAAGGTGTAAATGCTGCCCAAGGGGCCCCTGAATTTGAGGGGGGCGGGTGTACAGGAATGTTGAAGATTCATTTCCCTTCCCTCCTCCAACTCTCACGATGAAGGGATGAGCTGAGAATGAGTATCCTCGTTTTGCAGGTGAGAAAACAGAGGCCCCGAGTGTTGGCGGTGGTCTGAATGCCGCGGGAGCAGCGTTCAGCTGGGGGTCGCATCAGTCTCTGGACTCCAAGTCCTGTTCTCTGCTCTCCGGTTCCCAGCCCACCCCCCAAAAGGTGGTCATGAGGCAGGACCCCTTGTCTCCATGCTAGGGCAAGAAAGGGGGTTTCAGGAAGAAGCCCAACCCCATCAGTCCCAGCTGGGCTCACTGGGCCCCCATCCGGAGGGGTCTCCCTTTGCAACATCCTGGGTTGGGGACTCTGGGGCCAGGTGCCCACCGGGGGTGGCGTAGGTTGGGGGCTGTGACCTTGGGAATAAGCTGCAGCAGTGGGGAGGAGGAAGAAGAGAGCCTGGTGAGAGTACTTGGTAGAATGGAGCAGAAGTGGGGCCACCTGGGGCTCTGGTAGAGCATTTAGGGGAGCCCCCATTGCAGCCCCAGTGCAGGGCCCACAGGGCTAGGATGGCCAAAATTAGCAAACAAAAACACTGGGCGCCCAGCTCAATTGGAATTTCAGATAAACAACGGATTGTGTTGTAGTAGAAGAGTGTTCCAGATAAAGAGCAAATACATTTTTAGTGTAAGTGTGCCCCAGCTATGTGGCCCAGCTAGTGCTTGGGACACACTTACCTTAAATCTTACACTGGCAGATTTTTAGACCCTGTGTGTGGAATAGTATTTTTTGTGGGCAGGGATCTTCCAAATATCCCTTTAAATCTTAGTGTTTAGATGAAAAATGACTCATTTGCTATATCCTCTGACTATTATTTTATTACTCTTGCTTGGTTTGGTCACTGAATATCGATAATGACAGGACCTACTCAGGGCTGAGGTGAGCAGGAATGAGTTAAATGCAAAGCACTTATTTAAGGGTCCGAAGCCACCGGGTCCAGAGAGCTGGGGAGGAAGACGGGGCCTGGAGGAAGGGAGCTGCCGGCTGTCAGGCAGGCTGTCGGGGGCGGCACCGCCGGCGACCGTCGCCTCCGTGGTGTCACGCCCAGCCCTCGGGCCAGAAGCGCGGGTCCCCGCCGCGTGGAGCTGGCGGGGGGCACGAGGCAAAGCGACGTGGGGGCACCCTGGGCGCGTCTCGCCTCCTTCGCCCCGGCTGCTGCCCTGGGGTCGGCAGTGCTGACCCCGGGGAAGAAGGAAACGCAGAAAGGGGCGGAGTGGGAGGGGGAAGCCAACAGACCGAACCAGCAACGGTGATGGGAGGTTGGTTGAGCCGGTGGGATGCTCCCTCCAGACCTGCAGGTTGGCACATGGCACGGCGCCCACGGGCGCTCCGGCCGCACCCACGCCCCCCGGACCCTGGCAGCACCAGGACCCGCCCCGGGAGCCCCGCGTCCCTCCCCGCCGCTCCTGCCCTTCGGCCCAGGAAAGGGCTACCAGGTGGGCTCCGTGAAGAGCAGGGAGCAGGCCCCAAAGGCTTTCTGGAAAGATCAATCCCTTCCCCAAAACACAAAACGAAAAGGAAAGGAGCAACCCAGCGGTTTCACGAGGGTTGGGGGTCGCGGGTCGGGGGTCGGGGGGCTCTGTCCGCCGACTCCATTCTATCCCTGTGAGATTCCTAATCCCCTTTCTGGGTGTGACCCCAAACCACCCTGCCCCCTGATGGCCCCAGAAAGGGCTTCAGACGCCCTCCCGACAGCGCCCCGACAGCCAGTACCCCCAGACTTGAGTTGGCACACGAAGCGAAACTCGTTTTCCAACCGTGTTCTATCGGGGGGGGGGGGGGGCTGGCTGTCGCTGAGGCAAATTCCGGTGGCTGCTGGGTGACTGACGGGGTGTCCTCGCACCCGAAGCCTTCCCTTACAGAATCGCAGACCTAAGAAATCGAGTCCGGCACGCGGACTTGTCCAACGGGGAAACTGAGGCCCAGAGCAATGAACGCGTTTGCCCCGGGCCACCCAGCGTCAGGATTAGGATCTGGGTCAGGCATCTCAGTGGGAAACGGGGTGCAGGGGGTCCCCCCCACGGAGCTCGCCGGGAGCCCGGCGGCGCGCGGCACCCGGGACCTCGCCCGGGCTGGGGGGTCCGCCGGCAGACGGGAACCCAGGGCCTCTGCCCCGCGGCGAGCGGGATCGAGGGGGGCCAGAGGCGGGCAGCCGAGGTGAAGTTCGCATCCCCCAGCTGGGGACGGGGGCCTGGAGCGCCTCGGACCGCGCCGCCTGGCGGTGGCAGCCGGGCGGGGGCGGGAGGGGTGGGGGCTGGACCGGGACCCCCTGACCGAGCTTGCAGAGAGGAGGGCGGGCCGCCGTTGGCTGGGCAGCCACCAGGCGCTGGGCACAAATCGGGGTTAAATCAGCCTCAAGGATCGGCATCCAGGCACCAGAGACCCACGGGTCGCCCCTGACCAGGTCCCACGGGAACCGGGTTCCTGACGAGACTGTTCTGGAAGGCCTTCAAGCTGCCTTCTCAGACTCTTGACCCTTCTTACGCAGGGTCATGAAATGTGGCGGCCACAGAGACACCCTGTCCATACAGCACAGGTCAACGCAAAGGCTCCTCCTCTGCTGCTTACCCTCATTAAATACTGTATTATTTCCGCAGCGATTTACATATCAAGGTACGTGAACAGAGATGCATGTGAAACGCAGCTGCAAGCTCTCACCTAGGTGTGTGGGCAGGGGGCACATCACCTGCGCGGAGTGAGGGGGAAAGGCTCCCACTCGCGCGCTTTCCCCCCTGTCCCCCCATGCTACCCGGACAGCGCAGGAACGCGCACAGGTAGGCCGGAGAGCCTGGGTGACTTGCCCAGCTCACTCTGCTACAGGGACAGGACAAGGACCAGATCCCAGATACTCTGACTCAGGCCAGCGGTGATTTATTGAGGAATCCCCCTTCCCCAAATCCCCCCTTCCCAGATCTGTGAGGATTTTAACAACTTTGCGGTTATAGTCCCCCAACCCCCTTTACCGTTCGCATTTCCTCTTTAAACAAATCGCGCTGCAAGGAACCCTTCATGAGTCACTATGACAGTAAAAGGGTTCTGGCACCGGTGGAGGTGAGGGAGTGGGGCAGGGCATGGCAGGGGCACCAGGACCCCAAGGGTCAGCTCCCAGAGCCTCCTTGCCCTCTGTGCAGCTGTCTGCCCACTGGGCTGTGAGTAGCTCTAGCTTCTCCTAATGGTTTGTGTTCCTCCGGGGCCTAGCACAGTGCCTGGCACACAGTAGGCACTCTAGAAATGTTGGCCAAACAGCTGTCTTTACTGCTGCTCCTCACCTCCCAGAACCTGCCAGGACTGGCTGAAGGGCTGCCTTCCCCCACCCTATACCCCCAGCCCCTGGCAGCCCAAGGATGAGGATATTGATAAAGGAGGCCACAGGATTCCTCTAGAAATGTTTTCCATAATCTAGGCTCCAGCGAGGGATTTGGGGATTCCTTAAACAGCTTATGTGCATTTGGGTGTAAACACTTGGCCTGCCAGCTCCCCAACGTGTCTATTAAAGTCATCTATCAGCCAGCACTCCTGGTGGGCAACACAGAGCAGCGCGGCTCCAGACCCCCAGGATGATGCACGGGACCCCTCAGGGCTGCCCGTTCTGGGCCAGTGCCTCCTTCTTTTCCCTGCCCCCCTCCCCGCCCCCTGCAGGCTACAGCTGGGCCCTAAGACAGCAGCTGCTTGTCCTCATTCCAGGTCTGGGGACACATCTGCATTTTGCAGTGCCCAGATTAATTCCAATTACCTTCCCTGCTGACTGTGCAGGAGCTGAGCAATTTCTCTGCCCCCCACCCCCGCTCCCCTGGGAAAACGAAGCTGAATGTTCCCGCAGCCAATGTCCTCACTAACCAAGGAGATTCTGGCTGGGTCAGGTTCTAGGAAGAGTGAGGCCAGAATGTGTTCTTAGGAGGGCAGAGAGGCATCGAGGGATCGCCCAGCTCCCCAAACGGGGCGAGTGGAGGGAGGCTGTGAGCCCAAGTGATGCAATAGGAAGAAGTGGAGACTGGGGAGAAAATGAGAGGCAGAAAGGGGTGAGGGAGGAGGCGGACGAACCCTTTTGCAGGAGATTTGATTTCCATTTGCTTTGCAGTTAGACTTCAAGTGGAACCAGGAGCAGAAAAGCAACCAAGAATCAGGGAAAGAAAAACAAGGAGATGTCAGGCAGCTGGTGTGTGCTTCGGGGACCTACCTGCAGGGGGACTTGCTGGGTACCCAACCCCAAGCCAGAGGCAAAATCCCACCCTTAGGGACAGAAACAGGTGACCATAAGAGAGTGACTTCCTGAGCAATATTTTTCTAGAAGACACCAGTACCCTTTAGAGCAGGGACCGTGGCACTCTGACTAATTTCTTTATTATGCCCAGTACAAAGCCTAACATAGAGTAATTGCTCAATAAATAATAGCTTCATGCTCGGAGCTACTCAGAGCTCTTTGCACGTGTTAACTCATCCTTTCACAAAGTTATGAGATAGATATGATTATCTTCGTTTTACAGAAGCAAAATGGAAGCACCAAGAGGTTAAGTTACTTGCTGGAGGCCACACAGGCAGAGCTGGGATTCGAACCCAGGCAGACTGATTTCAAAGACTATGCACTTACTCACCATGCTCAGCAGACTCTAGAAAGAAACGGATGGCAAAAAGAGAAAGGGATAACTTAGTCATGGAATTGAAAGAGACCCTGGGCATCATTTAAATCCAACTCTTGGTTTTATCGGCTAAAGACTGGAGAGCGGGAGGAGACCTGTCCAAGATCCTTGGCACCAGCCAGCTACTGGTAGAACTGGATTAGAACCCAGATCTCCTGACTTCCAGTTCCCGGAGTTTTCCGTTCCCTCAGCTCATCCTGGAACAGAACAACCAGTGTCCTCCAAGGTTTGTAAACTGGCTTTTTAACAGCGTCCGGATGCACCAGGCTCGGGAAACTGGTGCCCACTGGACTCCTTTTTCTCTCCCTGCAGTCCCCCACATCCTGGCCCTGGCCAGGCTGGCTCCACAGGGCAGATCCTTTTTTCAGGCCTCGGCAACCCAACCCAATAGGAAGATGCCAGAGCTGTAGGCTCCCGGAGGCAGGTGGGAGGTGTGACTGAGGGAGGCCACCGGGGCTGGCCCTCCAGAACCGAGGCTCGATCTGCGGCACCCCGTCTCCTCCGGGACATGTGGGCGTCCAGTGTGGACTTGCTGTGCTTGGATTACAGCACACATTCCCAGTTCTTTGGCAACTGGAATACTTCACATTTTCAGGGTAATTTTTCTCTCCGGGCATTTTTTCCTGGATCACTAAGGTCTGGTACACAAGATATTTTCGATTCAAGATATTTAAAACTCATTTTTCCCCTAGTCAAAACAAATTGAATTTGTACCTTTCCACATGGGGCTCTTCAAAGAGATTGGTGCTGGGATGCATTGGGCTCCCAGAGTGATGTCATTTGATTAGTCCTGGTATTCTTTCTCCATTTAGGAGGAGTGGGTAATTGCAGATATTCCAACTGGGAGAAGGTGTGATTGGCTTTTTCTCCTATGGGAGAAAAACAAATCCTTTCAGATGGATGAGTGTCTGGCATCTGCTATTTTTCTCTGCTGCCTGGTGGAACCTTCTAGAATAGAGGCCTCCCAGAAGCACACAGCCTAATCATCCAGGGAAGCCTTGGCCTAGGCTGGGGAAGGCAGAGTGCGATGAGTGGGTCCCTCTTGACCTGGCTCATGCAGGCTCTGATAGGCCCTGCCTTGTTCACCTCAGACAGCACTGGGAAGCTGCTCTACTAAAACCCCACTGTGGGGCCTGGGGTCAATAGAGAGCAGGTTTCCCAGAGTGCTCTGGGGCTGGGTCAGTTCCCCTCTGGTCAGTCTGTCCTACTGAGCTCTGAGGGCTTTCACAGTGAGTGCCCTGGACGGGGCTGGAAGGGCATGATCAGAGCACACTGCCTGCATGAGGAAGGGTGGTCTGGAGGTTTCTGGGGGCAAGACAAGCAATGGAAGATGAGGATGGTGGTCTCCAGTTCCTCAGAGGCTCTTCCCCCAACAGGGGACACTTTCCTCTGGCCACCCTGACTCCCTCCTTTTCTATGGTAATGAGCACAATAGTTGAGTTGCTTGGAAACCTGGGAGAACTGCCCGCTGGCTCTCTCACCAAGCTGTTCAGTGCGGAGGACAGGCACCAAGAGAAAGGCAAGGGAATCCCCAGCATATTAGGCTTGAGATTTCCCCAGTACCCCAGGCCCTCCCAGAGTGGTCCCCTCCTTCTTGCCCCAGTCCCATCTGTGGCCCAGTTACCAGCCCCTTTGACGAGAGAATGGGCTGAGTAGGGGTGAAGGAGTTCCCCAGCAGGGCCTAACCAAGGTATGGCCTCCGGCGGGGGGCGGGGGGCTCATCCTGAGCCATCAACTGCTTTCGAGGGTGCAGATTGGGGCTGCATCTTTGGGGCCTGCATGGGGGTGAGCCCAAAACCAACATGCTGGGCTGGGCTCTAGTCATGGCCATTGGTGGTGGCTCTGTGGCCCTTTGTGTTTTGGTCCTGCTAAGCTACTGCAGTTTGCATACTGAAAGGTAACTCTACTGGGGCATCTGTCCTGATTGATTTGCAAGCAATCAAGTCTAAACGTGTCAAATAAATAATGCCTCACATGAATGCCTGCTTGCCAATATTTTCTGGCTACACAAGGCAACATAGCTCTGTGACTTTCATCCAGTCACTTAACCTCTCTGAATCTACTATCTCTGAAAGAAGAAAGCATGCAGGGTCTGAAAATTAAGCTCAGGAACTCATCCCAGAAAAAGTGCTACAAACCCCACTGCTGCATATCACTGTGGTCACCTTCAAAGCACTCCCCTTGGGAAGCTATGCACCGACATGAGTGCCTAGTCCTCCCTTCAAAGCCATTTTGGAAATCTTTTTCTGGAATGACCATCAGAGCTGTTGTATTACCCTTGATGTCCTGAATGTCATCAAAATGTTTTCCTTTCAATATTTCCTTTATCTTTAGGTTAAGAAAAAAGTCACTGGGGTCCAGGTCAGGTGAGTAGGGAGGGTGTTCCAATACAGTTATTTGTGTGCTGGCTAAAACCTCCCTCACAGACAGGGCCGTGTGAGCTGGTGCACTGTCGTGATGCAAGAGCCATGAGTTGTTGGCGAAAGTTCAGGTCGTTTTCATCTTAACTTTTTCACGCAGCCTTTGCAGCACTTCCAAATAGTAAACTTGGTTGACTGTCCAGTTGGTACAAATTCATAATGAACAATCCTTTTGATATCAAAAATGGTTAGCAACATTGTTTTGACCCTTGATTTGGACTGACGGAACTTTTTTGGTCGTGAAGAATTGCCTGACTTCCATTGTGCACTTTGACACTTTGTTTTAGGGTTGTATTGGTACGCCCATGTTTCATCATTAGTAATAACAAAGCCTAAAACATCGTCTTGTCTTTCCAAAAGGTCTTGGCAAATTTTGATTCTCCTTTGTTTTTGTTCACTGGTGAGCTCCTTTGGGACCATTTTTGCACACACCTTTCTCATGCCAAGATTTTCATTTAAGATTTCCCTGTTTCTCTATTGACGTTTACTTGGTCTGCTATGCTTCTCACAGTCAGCTGATGATTTTAAAGCACAATTGGATGAAGTTTTGCAATGTTTTCATCAGTTCTGCTTGTTACTATCTGCCCTGACCTCTCTTCATCAGTGACACTTTCTCTGCCCTCAGAAAAACATTTAATCCATTTGTACACTGCCATTTTCTTCATGGCATTATCCCCATAAACTTGGACTAACATGTCCCCAATTTCACTTCCACACTTCCCAGGTTTAACAAGAAATTTAATATTTGTTCTCTAATTCAAGCTCCGACATTCTCACAACAGCACACAAAAACATGCAACAACAATGATGAATGCCATTCAGCAAGACACTGCCACATGGCAACACGAACACAGCTGTGAGACACAGATATGCCAAGGTTAGGACCCCTTACGGAGTTGTTTGTACAGTGCTGCCAACGTAAGCGCATGGTGGCAAGTTCACAAACTTAATTGTCTGACGTTGTAATAATATATATATTCCTCCACCCTAGTGATTGTGGGGATCAAATATAATTGTGTGTGGGAGTCCTTCCTAGATGGCAAGGTGCTATTCCACTGTGAGGGATCATTATGATCATCATGCTTATTGTAAAGCACCCAGAACCATCATGCCTTACAGTATGAAGGTGCATTAGCAGGAATTCCATTATAAGGGAGGAAAAAACTAACCAGTTTTCCTAGTGGAAAAGAGTGGCTCCTGACAAAAAGTGAAACCAATAAAATAGTCTTAACAAGAGCAATGACATTTTAGATGATTTCATATCAAGACTCAATTCAGTATAACCAATAACAGAATGTTCCCCATTCTTATCAGAAGTTCTCAGAGCCAAGGACAATCACTCCACTCTCTTCTAAGCCTGAGGTCAAATGTCACATTTTATTTCATGTGGTTTGGTTGCAGTTAAGAACTAGATGGAGCTGGCAGTGTTTTTTTGTACAAAAAATTAAAGGATCAAAGTGAATCTCCTTTCTTCCCTCTCCTAGAAAGAAATCGAGACCAAAACAGGGCTCTAGAAGGCTGTTAGGAATCAGAGAGGCCAGGACAGGGAAGTGTAGAGCATGCCTGGCGGGGTCTTCTGTTGTTGCTCCTTCTCAGAGTCCATTCCTCCCTCTTTTTATAATAGGACCCTCTTTTCCTTTGGGAAATGACACTTGACCCATTCTCATGCCAAGTGGGATTGACTCGGATGACTCATACCTGACCAGTCAGACAGAGTGCTGCATCCTCCTGGCCGCAGTGATTGGTTCAGCAAGAGGCGTGTGATCCAAGTTAGGCCAATGAGAGTCAACCCTGAGACTTTTGCTGGGAACAATTAGAGAGGAGGAGATTGATTTTCCCTGGGAGTTGCCAAGCTGGAAGTTAGAAGCCTGGAGTTTTTGGTAGTGACCTTTGCCACCACTAAGAATGAAGACAGCATTGAAGGAAGCAGAGCTGAGAGATGGAGAATGATTCCCTCTGATGGGGAGACGTGGGGATGGCATGGCAAACAGAAGACTGTGGGAAATCTGTGCATGTTCGGGGAAGGGAGAGGGTGGGTAAAGATATATATACACGAGGGCTGTTCGCAAAGTCCCAGCCATGTAGTTCTTGTTATATTGACAATGGCTGGATTTTTTCCGGATAGCCCTCACATAGCCTGGGTATTGTAAATTCAAAGGCTCCAGTTCTAATCCTCAGATGTGTCTTTGGGAAATTCTTGTGAGATCTCTAAGCCTTGGTTCAGTCGTCCAATACATGGGTAAACAATACACACCTTCTATGCTCCCCCCAGTGGAGGAAGGCCTTAAGTCCCTTCATCCTAAAGAAAGGCAGGGAGGTGGTGTTTCATGGACTGTTGCCCTGATTTCCAAATAATTCCTGGGCTGTGAAGACCACTTCCAGATTTTGAGTCAGACACAAGATCCAAGTCCAGGTAAGGAAGGGAGTGGGGTCTTCCCCTTCTGTCACTATCTCAGGACTGGGAGCTGGGTGGAGGCTCCACTTCCTGTGAGTTGTGCTGCACCTGCTAGTCCCCCTCAACAGACTCTGGACAACAGAAAAGGTGAAGCTGTGAGGGTTGGCATTTCCTCAGGAATTATGGCCAAAACATGGTGGGACGGTCAGGGCAAGCTCAGGATTGGTTTTCTGATCCGGGATCTTTCTCAGGGACATCCGCCCGAGATAAAACACTGGCTTTCACCAGGAAGGCCCTGCCTGAGGCTTAGCAGTGTTCGGTGCCAAGGGGCCCGGCTTAGGCCCAAAGGGGTAAGCCTCCCGTGCCTTCTGAATAGGTCTCTCAGTCTGCCCCACCCTGGACTCTCTGCAGCTCCTGAAGCTTACCGTGGCAGGTGTGTGGGTTGCGGGTGCAGGTGGGTAGTCTGCTCCTGCACTGGGAGGGGTCTGAAGTAAGTCAGTGGGAGATGGGATGAGGCCGCCCTGGCTAGGGCCAGGTACAGAGCCCTAGGGTAAGGTTTCGAAGGTAGGGACAATGCACTTTGAAATAAATTAAAATTAAATAATATAAGGGGGGAAAAGAGATAGGAATCCCATTTTCCTTCATCAGTGGTCTGGGGGCTTCTCGCCTTCTGTCGCATACTTCCCATGGAGGGATAAACGCCACGATTCCCCACGGCTCCCCCGGGGACCCCCAGGCCCAGCAGGGAAGGGACAGTGCTCGAGGCCCTGATTTGGCTCCCTGGGCTTCTCCTTAGGAGCGTCATCAGGACTTGCCTTTCCAGTGTCCTGCAGCTGGCTCGTGCCACCCTCGCCTTGTTTGATTTGCTAAATCTCTGTTTTAGTTCACTGTTTCACACCCACACTGACAATCTGCCATCCCCTCAAGGCCCTGGGACGTCTGCCAGGAGGTGAAATCGAATGTGATGTTAAATACGACTCGGCTCCACCTTGTGTTCTCAGTGTCCCCCTTCCGTACCAAGAATGCAGGGGACCCAGGCAGTGGAAGGCCAGGCTGAACCGACCTCCCCAAAATATCTATTCTGGGAATTTTACCCACAAGTAGGGGGCCTGGGGTAAGAACTCTTGTATTCCTATCAGCCAACTTGAAAAGTTGTCAACATTTTGTTGATTTTGTTTATCTGATATCATATACAAGGCTGTCGGAAAGTATCCAGCCATATAACCATTCTTGTTGTGTTGACAATGGCTGAATTTTCCCCGCACAGCCTGCGTGTGTGTGTGTGTGTGTGTGTGTGTGTGTGTGTGTATATATATATATATATATATATATATATATTTACTAATACATATATTTTTTCCTGAAGTATTTTCAGACAAATCCCAGATATCATCATGTTGCACCCTAAACTACTTCAGTTTGAATCTCTCAAGGATATGGAAGCATTTAAGAATAATTAATTACTGCGCCATCATCACAGCTCATACAACAAACAGAATCCATATTCAGTTTCTGTCATCGTCTCAAAGCTGTCTGGTCAGTTGGTTTGGATCTATGTCTCTTATCCCGAACAGAAGGCAGTTGAGAAAAAGAAGAGTGAGCAGAATTCTAATAAGGGAGTTTTACCTTTAATGGTGAGGATTATTTTCAGGCCTTACCCAGAATTTGCTTCCACGTAAATAACGGGCTTGTTGTATGAGAGTCTCGATTCCTTTGCTTTGAATAAGAACAGAGTCCAGCCGGGCCCTGGGCAAGGTGACCCTGCCTGCAAAGGCTCACAGCCCATGTGGGAGGGGTGACATCCCTACAGAAATGATGGCCCGTGAGCTCGTGCACACAGGGGCTCTGGGAGCTGGGCCGAAGGAAGACCCGCCGACATCAGGTCTCATTACTGTAAACAGACATTTCACAAGGTATTCCATCGTTGAGATCCCTTTGATTTGGCCTGATCTTTCCTCCGACCGGGTATCGTAAGGTGAGGCCATAGATGGAGTGTCTATGTTCTCCCCAAGTTCATAGGTTGAATCCTAGCATCCAGTGGGATGGCACTAGGGGGCGAGGCCTCTGGGAGGAGCTTAGGCCATGAGGGTGGATGCCTCGTGAGTGGGATGAGTGCTCCCTAGCCCTGTCCACCCTGTAAGGACACAGCGAAAGATGTGGTCTGCGAACCCGGAAGTGGGTCCTCACCAAACACAAAATCTACTGGCATCTTGATCTTGGACTTCCAACCTCCAGAACTCTGAGAAATAAATGTCTGTTGTGTATGAGCCACACAGTCTGTGGTATTTCGGCACAGCAGCCCGAACGCACTGGGATGGGTGATGTTTAACTTTGTACGTATTTCTTCTCTTTTCACTCCCCTCTCCTCCCTCCCTCCCTCCGTCCCCCTCCCTGCTGCCTTCCTTCTTTCCTTCCTTCCGCCCTTCCGATCTTGTAATTCTTCCATTTTAGTAGCTTCTTTTCCTGTCCTTGCTCTCTGTCCCATGTCAGGCTTTCCTGGAGTGAATTCCCTTCCTCCTGAGGACCCCTCTCTTCTTTTGTCTCTCCGGCCTCATCCCTCGGACGGCCCTGCAGCTCTCTAGAACCTTGCTTCACAGTTCTCCCAGCATCCAGCTGCATCTCCACTTGCTTTGCAGCTGCCTTACTTCAGGTTCCTCCAAAAGCAGCGCCTGAGCAGCGGGTTCTGGGGTGGTGGGTGTATTTGGGAAGTGACTCTAAGAAGCAGGAGGGAGGCCTTTGGGGAGAGTGAGACAAGGAAGGAGAAGCCAGGAGAGAGTACTTCACTGATGTGCTGACTGGTGTGAGCACCCTGGGCTCAATCGGGTCAAATGCATCCCAGAATTGCCCCTGTGGAGGCTGGGAGACTGGGGCATATATCCACAGAGCTCCATTCCCTGCCGTCTGAGAGTTGCTCCCCCAGGGCTTTCACTCTGCCCCTTCCCTTCAGGCTGCGCCCCCGCGGGCTGAGGAGGGTCCCTAAGGCATCAGTGTGGAGAGACACAGGGAGCACTGCGGAAGCAGCTGACCTCAGAGGTGGCCAGGCCACCAGGGCATCTGTGACATCAATTCCCATTCCTTTTACTTCCTGACTTGTTAATACGAATAACAACATAATTTATTGAGTGCTTTTGTATATCAGTCATTGGGTTAATAGCTTCCCAAATGTTTTATCATCTAATCTTTGGAAGGCCTTCCTCCCGTCTGTGGATAACAAGCTGAAGCTACGAGAGGTTACATAACTTGCCTAAGGGTTAAGCACCCTCTGGGCTGAGGGATGAGGTTGAGGTGAGGGCTGGGCCTGGGGGCTCTGTTACCTTCTTTACAACCCTGATTCTATCATTCTCAGGGCAGAGATTGCCAGTTCCCAGGGCAAAAACCCCCGGGGTCTGAGGATGACCGTGAACTTAACTCAGGTTGATTTGTGTGGTCCGACATTGCTGGACTCAGCTCCTGATGTCGAAAGCATGGAATAAATTGCTCTGCCCTTTTGGAAAAATGGGGTGTCATGATTTTTTGCTTGTATGCTGTTGTGCAGCAAGCTTCTGGGGTAGGGTCTTCTGCAAGGTCCTGCTGGGTTGATCTGATGCCTTTCTCACTAGACTCTGCAAAGTCCTGACTTTGGAGGTTGAATGTAGCCAGATGCTGCCCCCCAGGCTATACCAGCTGTCCGGCAGATGGGAGCTGGAGCCTCAGGGGAGCATGGGAATGACTGAGGATGGGAAAAGATCTGGAAGGACAACATGAGGAACATGCCCTTCCACACTGACCCTGGAGTCACCTCGCAGAGGAGGGGATGACATCTGCAGGCGTCTGCTCAGAGGCTCCTGTCGCCGTGGGCTGGCCTCCCACGCCATTTGGGGGAGGAGGGTGGCTTCTCAGGCTCGCGATTTCTCAGAAATAAGACAGCTCAGACAGTCCCACGTGGCCAACACATCATCTCCAAGCTCCTGTCACCCACCTCAGGCAGCAGGCGGGGACTGGGGCGGACCATGGCTCCAGCACCTTCTAGGTCCCTGGGGACGTGTGCCGAGGGCAGTGTTATGAGATGGGTCCCTGGCCTGTACGGCTCTGCAACCTGCGCCCCCCAATTCTCTCTTTTTTATTTACATTGCTTTGCCTCGTGTTTCTTTCACTGGCCATTCAAGGAATCTTGACAGGTACAGAGGTCGGCCCCTTCCCGGAGCTGCCAAGCAGCCCACCTAGGCTGCCCCAGCCACATCTGACTTTGCCCTTCTGGAGCTGTCCATCACTCAGGCGCTCGGTCCCGCCCCTCTCCACCCCCAGCCAGTCCGCAGGGTCATTATGTCATTGGCTCTTCAGAGCAGTCAGCACGATTTGGAGGGAAGTAACTGCCCTGGAAAGCCCCCTCCCACCCCGTCCTCTCCAGGACTTGGCTTGAGATTCTCAGGTTGTAATGTACCAGGGGGAACCCACCCCAAACGGGATTTATTTATATTTATTCTTACATGTTCCAACTTCTGTCGCCTTCAAAGTCCTCCCCACTTGACATGGTACACCTACCGAGATGCTTTTTCCACAGCTCAAAACAGCTTCTGAACTTGTGGATTTTGATGCCTTTTAGTGCCTCTGCTGTGTTTTGTTTCACGACTTCCACATCGGCAACACGTTTCCCTTTGAGGACTTTCTTCATCCGGGGAAACGGGAAAAGTCCCTTAGGGCGAGATCGGGTGAATAGGGAAGGGGGGCACGGGGGTTCTGCTGTGTTTTGTTTTGTTTTGAACAAAAACTGCACACTCAGCGAGACGTGGGCAGGTGTGTGGTCCTGCTGCATGTTTTCCTGTAAGTCGCCCATCTTGAAATGGGCAAACACGTTGGAAGAGTCTCCAAAAAAATTCCCTGAAGCCAAACGCAGCCTCTCACAACAATGTCCTGGTACCCGGATGCAGGTGGGTTCCTAGAACCCTCGCCTAGCATGGGGAGCCTGGACTACTAGGGGCCTGCCCTCCAGAAGAAAACCCATTTTGGGGGGGTTCCCCCCTCGTACTTACTGCGGAGATGACTGTGCTCTGTGCCTGCAACAAAACGAGAAGAGTCTCCTCTTTTTGAGTCTGGGCACCTGGTTGGGTCTGTTACTGGGTAGCATGTTTGTTTGCTCGTTTGCTTGTTTGTTTAGTTTTAATAGCTTGGTGCTTCTCAGGGCTGATGTGCAGACCTACCCGCAGGGCAGCATGTGGCCAGCCCTGTGCTTTGGGGGAATCTTTAGCCTGAATAACTGGCTGCTGGCCGTGACCAAGCCTGAGCAGAGCTGACCCCAGTGGTGGAGGGAGGGCAGCCAGACCTGGCCCTGTCACACCATACGGCTCTGCTGAAGCCCCTTCACAAAAGGCGACAGAGAACAAAGACCAGAAGCACAAGTGATTTATTTGGATTTTTTAATTTTTTTAAGTGACAGAAAACCCCAATCATTTACATTTTGGAAGTTGCATAGTCTGGGGATGAGTCACAGGGCCAGGTCTTGTGAGCCAATGGTTTTAAAAAAAACACCCCAGACTGACCAGGAGGCTCCAATGATCTAGGTCATATTTCCCAGAGCAGGTCAAGCCAACACATGAGTCTCTGCTCTAGAATTGTGACGTTCAACCCTTTCAATAGCAAACCTCTTTGCCCCTCACAACTACTTCAATATGTCCCTTTCCCCTTCTCAGCTAGCTGCTCCTATCTTCACCTTAGTGTCCCAGCACACCAAGGCTGCAAACGAAACTATTATACCTCCTCTTTGTAGGCAATTCACTTCCTTAATCTCCGCCCAGGACGCCTCTCTTCCATCAAGCACTCCTGGTCTCCCCTGCCCAACCCTGTTGGGACCTCCAGAGAGCATTACTTGGTTCAGGGGACACTGGAGGTCAGAGGAGCTGGTTCTAGTCCTGGTCCTGCTCCTTGTCCACTGTTAGCATCTTAGGTGTTTTCTTCTTCTTAGATTCTTAGCTATCCTGTGTCAAAGGGATGTGGTTATGTCATAATAGATGCTGACATGACCTGAGAAGTAACCATGCCACCAAGTGCAAGCAAGGCCCCTGCATACTGCCACCCTCAGGGTGTCACCTGCTGATGGCTGCATTGTGTTCCAGCTGCCCGGGTGCCATGGTGACAGGCCAGCCTTTGTGTACAGGTGAGTAAGGTTTTTGCCACCTGGAATGTAAGGTCCCTGAGGGCAGGATTCTAATGTGTATTTGATGAGCTTCTCCAGCCCGTAGCACCAGTCGGGGCTGAGCATGAAGGGTGTGCTCAGTCTTCAAGTGGACGACTTTGATTCAAATTTCCTTGGACAGGTATGTGAAGGCTGCATCCTGGCGGTCAGGCTGAGAAACGCGAGCCTCCTTGTTTGCCCTCAGGTGGGAAGGGTGCAGCTGGCAGCCTCACCTGGGTTCCTGCCACTCACTCAGCAGTGCTGGCCCAGGTCCTAGGACCATGCGTGGGAGCCCACAGAGCTCCTGTGGATTTCACCTTCCTGTTGGAATGGAAGTCCTCCCCGCATGGGTGGGAAGCATGACCTTGCTTTGGGTGAGCATGCAAACCTGCCATGTTGTAAACCCAGTGTGGGATCGACCCGGACGCTTCGGAGGGTCACCCCTAGGGCCCCTGCTCTGGAGTCACTATCCCCAGTGCCTGACCCTCACTGCCTGGTAAGACCTCTCGCTCTAGCAGTCAGAGAAGGCCAGAGCTCATCACCCCCCCAACCAACAGCTTTCATCTCCCTCCCTGCAGGAGAGGCTGGCAGAACCCCATGAACCGCCTGCAGGACCCAGCTCCTTTGTTCTTTTTCTGAAACCCACACTGCATGGCTGCAGACGAGAAAACGAGCCCACCGCATCCAAAGGGCCCATCGCACAAACGCTACCCAGAAAAGGCACTCTGGGTCCTGCCCCCTCCCCGCAACGCGCTCCGCACCTCCGGGTGCATTCACTCTATATTACACTTGACAAAATCCATCTTCTTCTTTTAAAAATAACCTGGCCCTTGGAGACCTGCTCAGAGCGATGCCATTGCAAACACTGTAATTTAAAAAGCAGTCACAGCAGAAACAAAGCCCGTTACAAGAGAACTAACTGGAGAGCCCTCAAGTCACTGGAAATGGGTTTGCCTCGGCCGGCCCCATCGATGGGATTGAAACAGTGATCCCTGGAGCCCACCCAGCAAACAGAGGGAGGGCTGGATCTGAGCGTCCCTGGCCCCGGCCGACCCCAAAGAGCCTGGAACAGCCCATGCTGTTCCAAATCCATGCAGAAGAAAGTGGGTAATAAATACGTGCTTCTGACTTGTGTTGCTCAGGGGTTTCCAGCTGTGTGTGGGTGTAGCCTTCATGACGCTCCCCAGAATTCTCAGATGGAACCGCGATCTGATAGTCCAAGGACTCTGTGGCCCACCTCCTGAAGTCACCCCAGGTCACGCTGAAGCATGCAGTGAGAGGGGGATGAGACAGGGAGGAAGGGCTGTGAGCAGCCCAGACACAGCCCTCCTGCGTGCTGGATGAGCCCCCTTCCCGGTGAGCGTGGAATCGTGTCTTTCTCTCTTTGGCTTCGGGTCTTGGAGTCGTATGTCTTTGGAAAGGTGACGCGGAGGAGTGAGAGAGAATGGCCCACGGGCCTGGCTAAGGGATGTCCACACAGGCTCTCTTCTCCTGGAGACACCCGGGAGCCCAGGTTCTCCCCTCCACTTCGAGAAGAGAGGCCTTCGTGGCTTCAGCACTCAGTGTTGAAGTCCAGCTGCAGCAGCATGTCCTGCAGGAAGCCCTTCAGCCTGTTCAGGGCCACCACCTCCGTGGAGTGCAGCGAGGCTTCCAGGAGCCTGCCCAGGCCCTTCAGGGACTCCAGGCCCCTGGCCCGGGGGTAGGGACAGCTCTTAGAGGAGGCCAGCAGACGGAGGAGGTCCTGGAGGTTCTTCAGGTCATTCGAGATTTGCATCACGTTTCTGGAAGGCAGGCTGACGAGGATCTGCTGGTAGATTGCCAACGTCTGGTCCATCTTGGACAAACTCAGGACAGGGTGGAACCCGGGAATGAAGTCCAAGCCAGCGACCCTCTGCTTGGAGGATACCGACTGCTGTGGAGAGGGAAGAGGAGGGCAAGGGCTCAGCGCAGCGGCAGAGACGCCGATTCTCCAAAGCCCTCGGCCTGTCTGCTGCGTGTGATTTGCCTCCTTAGTTGCTTCTTTTCCCCCTGTCTGTCCCACCTGACTCAGGCCCTTATTCCACGTGCCTAGGTGGCAGCCGAGCCGTGAAACTGGTCAGCTGGACTTCTGTCCTTCGGCCCCTCTGAAACCACCCAGCAGTGCAGGGCCAACCTTCACAGGTGGTTCCCTTCCCCACATGGCCTCGACAGAACCAGCCACAACTCCCTGTTTCTTCACGAGCGCAGTCTCTGCCCCAGGCCCTGGTGTCCTCCAGACGTGCCCCCACCCCAGCCCTCATCGTTCCCTTCGACCTCAGCAGGCTCCTCCCTCCCACAGAGCCTCACCTCCCTAGGGATCAAGGCCATCCCCAGCAAGGGTCCCGCCGCCTCCCTCCTCTGCTTCAATAACCTTGGTTACCAGGAGGAGTCCCCCTTCTGATATGCCCGTGGCCCTCACCCCCTGTACCCCACCAGTGGGGCTCTCTGGACCTGTCACGGGCAGCCTTGTTGAATGACTATTTTCAAAGCAAAGAGACTTAAGGGTTTCCTTCTATGAAATGCCCAAGACTCTGTCTAGTTCTGAGCTGTCCCTGCTTTCGGCCATCTGACTTCTCGCTGCCCAAGGCCACTGTCACACATCCACAGTGGCCAGGAGACCAGGAGGTCTCCAGATGGCTCCAGGCAGGGTAAGCAAGGCTGGGGGCTACCAAACCCCGCAACTGAGCACCTTTAACGAAGGCATACTGGTTCTGGTTCTGAGGGGGGTGGGTGTAAGGGGAGGTCACTTGCTTTCCCTAATTTAATCTCATAATGACCTTGTGAAGATGCTATGATAGTCCCATTATCTAGATGATAAAATCAGAGCTTAACGACATTGAGGAACCATAGCTTAAGAGTTTACAGAGAACAGAAGTGTGAAGAGTCACACTTAGTCTTCCTAATTGCAAATGTAGGCTTCATTGGGAAATGGCTAAGGGTTTGGCCTGTGGACCCAAGAGCAAAGCCCCAGGAGGCATGGACAGCTGTTTGCACAGACACAGCAGGTTGTATGTGAAAGAGGGGGGATGTGCTCTCCCATGTGGCTATGGCAGGCAAGACTAGCGGTAATGGGGAGACGCTCCCCAAGGCCAGAGCTCAGCTACAACTAGGAAGAATGCCTACTGATTAGCACATTCCAGAGACGGAAGGAGGCCCAGAGGGGTCTGGTCACCTGCCAGTGACACAAGGACCTTTATGGCCCCCTCTGGTCCTACCACAAGGAGTCCAGTCAGGGAGGAAGGACAGTAAAGAACAGGAAGACAGATGGAAGAGAAGAGGCAGCTGTTTGTGCCATAGGAGAGGTCAAGGTCACCACGGCCCCTACATCTTGCAGCATAGGCCTGAGCTAACCTCTGAGGTCCCAGTTTCCCTACAGGCTGACCAGCGTTCTATTTTGTCTCCCCAGACCCTCCCTACCATGTGTGCAATGTCATTGATCCTGGTGACCAATGTCTTGATGAGGGTTTTGGTGTCATCTTCGACTTTTTGGATGGGCACAGCACCAGTGTAGAACAGATAGAGCCAAAGCCACAGGAAATGGCACAGCGGTCTGTGATGCATCTTCTTTCCCAGATGTGCTTCTTGGGCCTGAAAACAAAAGAAACCACACATTTCAAGTCCCTGGCATCTCAGAAAACATCTGGATGCCCTGTTAACCGCATTACCCTACGTGGGTAAAAATGTGATTTGCTTTCTGCTCTGGTATCGACTCAAAGATAACTCATTGTCTAGAAATACATGAATAAAATGCATTCCCTTGGGCAGAGGCAAGGCCAGGTCAATGAAATCACGAGGAGGTGTGCTGCAGACTGCAGAGCCGTCAGTCGGCCAGGGCACGAGCAAATGGACATGGTGGTGACAGTGTGACTTCACTGTGGGCTTCTCAGGTGTGGTTTAATTCCCACCATTTACTAGCTCCAAGGCTCAAGGCAAATCATGAAACTGCTAAAAACTCTATCTTTGGTTCCCTGCAATAGACCTACCTCCAGGCTTTTGCAAGGATCGAATTAGATACTGCGCGTGAAAGAGTTTAGGAGGTGCTGTGCAGTGCCCGCTATTACTGTCCCATGATTAGAGATTGTGTTACTTGTCCTCCCACTCCTCTCCCAGCAGCCTGCTGATGGCTCTATGATGGCATTTATCACTGGCTTTATTACTGCCTCTCTCTCCCACTGGGAGCCTGTATCCAACCAGCTCTTAGGACTGATAAATGTTACAGGCAGTTCTGGGCACCAAGAAGACAATAGTGAATAGTTGTTAAATAGTGAACGACAGATACTCTTTACCCTCAGGTTGTTTACAGTGTGATAGGAGAGACAAACGGGTAAATAAGGCCTTTCTGCTTCATGAAGAAGGAGCTTTGCAAGGATAAGTACAAGCTATCACAGCAGTCAGAGGGGGCTTCCTGGAGGAGGAGTCACCTACGCTGTGTATTGAAGACCAAGTAGGGGGTTATTAAGAGTAGAAAGTGGTTGCCACAATCGCCAAGACAGCAGCAGGTGCTAAGGAAAGAGGGCAGGAGAGGGTATTTAATATGTTCCCCTAGAATGTTTGAAACTTTCAAACATCAGGGAACCATGAATTTTAAATTAACAATATGCAGATCCTTGATTAAGCCGCAAAGTTTTAATGAGATACAGGAGGCAAAAAGTAATAAAGTTAAATGTTTGCGCATCTGTAGCCAATGATCCATGCTAAGTATATATGTGGATGAGCCTGAAATAATAATTAAATGTAAATAAATTTTACACAAAGTTTCTGGGGATGGCGAAAAAGTCAATCTCTGCTTTCAGTGTTCTGCCTCATCTGGGTTCTGATTAAAAACAGACAATACATTTTCTGTCCATCAGTGGCATTATTAGTATAATTCATATCCTGGTAATGTAATAGGAATCAGCAGTCTATTTTATACTATTTATAATGCTTGATCAAAGGTATCTTCTTTTATGAATTTTATAGAAGGCGAAAAAATGAGGCTCACGGAGATGCACTTATTCGCCCAAAGTCAAGACGGTAAGTGGCAGAGCCAGGGTACACACTCAGGGCTGCCTCCCCTCAAAAGGCTGGGGTTCTTTCCACCCCACACCCCAGTTTCTCCAGCCTTTAAGGAAAAGCCCAAATTATAAATCACCCGAATGCCAAGGGCAGCTCCTGAGACCTTGGCACCCGCTATGAGATTGTACCCCCATATCAGCTTCAGATATGAAAAACACAAAGTCATTTGAGAGGGGGCACTTTCAGAAATTTTTGTGCTTCTTTTCTCTTTTAAAAAATTAAAACCCCTTCTATTAACTATATCGTATTTTGCTATGTATAATACGCACGATTTTGCCCAAATTTGTGAGGGAAAAATAAGGATGCACATTATACATGGGTAGTACTCATTCCATATCTCTATAGATGGTTTTAATTCTCATAATGTTGGGAAATAAATGCTAAAATTCTTTTATAAGGCAAAAAACAAGTACCTAAATAAAAACAAATAACATTTTGAATTAAAAAATTTTTATAAAGAGATTTTTTTCCCCTGAAAGTTTGGGGCAAGAAAACATGGTGCGCATTATACACAGGAGCGCATTGTACATGGGAGTGCGTTATACTCAGCAAAATACAGTACTTACGACCTGAGTAAACACCTCCACCAAATCTTTGTGGAACCGAGTTAAACAGTGCTAATCCCCCAGTAGGGTTCCATGAAACCCTTGCAAAGGTGGACAGTGTAGTGGTCAGCCCTGGGGCTTCACTGCGGGCTCTGCCCTTGTTAGCTGGGTGTCTCTGGGGGAGATACTTAACTCCCTAAGCATTAGTTCCCATTTATAAAGTGGAACTAACACCACAGGGCTCCAGGGGTAAATGAGATGAAGATGTCAAGCTCCTGCCCCCCACCCCCCTCTCTCTATGTTTGGTGAAGAGTGAGGGGTGGGGGGGGAGTACAGGCCAGCTTCTCTGAATTGCATAGTTACTGGGCAGGGTTTGAAAGGCTGGGGCAACACTACACGCAGCCAAGCCTGACTCAAGCACCCAGCCCCTTGCCTCCCCTGCGCCATCTCAACGGGGTGCCTGGTATTTCTGGGTCTTCCCCTTGCCACACAAGGCTGAGTCCTATCCTTTCTTAGGATTTGTGTGAGATTGACACCCTCCTTCCCAAGAGAATCTGGTACCAGATTACCTCTGGCCACAGCCACTCTCCCATATTGGCCACCCTGTAATTGCTGCGCAGGAAACCAGTTTTACAAGCCCCTCTATCACCACTGGCAACATGCTTCAGTGGAGGCTGAAAAGACATTACAGCTCCTCGAAACGCGGAGTTGAGAGGCCGCTGCTAAGTCTGCCTAGAAGACAGGCCTGATTTAGGGGAGCCCCATGGGGGCTGCAGAGAGCATTGGTAACAAGTCCATGTGAGATCAAAGTGATGGCGGGAACCTGGCCCGCCAGCACACAACGCGTGGCACACACGCACCGCCCACGTGCACACACACACACGGACATACCAACACCCCAGTTAGCAGAGGCTGCTGTCTCTCCTATTTATCCTTCCTCTTCCCCCAAGTAACAGAACATCCAAGGTTAGATAGGGATGTGGCCGTCCAGAGTAAACACGTCCCAGCTTCTCCCAGCGAGGTGTGGCCACGTGACCGAATGCTGGCCAATCAGATACAAGCAGAGGTGTCACGTGGCAGCTCTGGTCACTGCGCCTGGCCCCTTTCTTTCTCATCCCTTCCTCCATCCCGATGCCTGAATTGTGGATGTGGTAGCTGGAATTCTGGTCCCATCTAGGGTCATGAGGACCCCAGCCTCCCCTCATGAATCGGTGAGGGAGCTGAGGGAGCCCGGGTCGCCGAGGACTTCGTGGGACCGAGGGGCTAGCCTGGCCCCGGACTGCCATGGAGGCATGGACTCTGTCTTGTAATAGGGGTATTACAGTATTTTGAGTCTCTGGCAAACACAGCCAAACGTAATAATACTCACTGATTTATACGCCCGGATGTGGACACCAGGAAAAAGTGGGCAGCTGTCCCCCTCGATTCTCCCAGGGGTCTGGGAGGGGCCTGGCCACGGCTGGACAAGAGGGAATTCTGGCTGGGAGGAGCAGGGTTTGGGGAGTGGGGAGGGGAGGGATAATTCAGGAACTGCAGCTTCACTGACCCCTGCACCTGACCCGTAAGGCTTACTGAGCCTACACTGCTGGTTGATAGTGAACAGGCATTGATCGCCCACTGTGGGTCAGGAGCAGGGATGAAGCAGACAGAGAAGCCCGGGAAAGGGGGCGTCAGGAGTGGGGAGAGACGTGGCTGAAGACCGGTGGTCCTCCCAGCAAGCCCAGGGAGTAGGCCACAGTATTTGGGGTCGTCCACCACCAGACATACACCATTTGCTATGGACAAAAGAAAACTGTGCTCTTAAATCACCGGTCGGAGAATTTCTACAACTAACTACAGTGCAAGGAAGGACGTGTGACAGACAAAATGCCTCGGGTGCCTGGGGAGCGAGTCGCTGTGTTTAACTCAAGTTGGGCAGAACTGCGTTTGAGTCAGAGTACAGGACCTGGGGCAAGTTCACTCACCTCTCCGAGACTCGGTTTTCTTTGCTGTAAAGTGGGGGCGATACCAATCAACACTCCCACCTGTGGCTGTGGTGTGGACGAAATGAGATCGTGCACATGGCCGACCCCAGCACACCACTACCCCCCATGAAGGATCAGGAGGCGTCTCGGACCGGGTGGCATTTGATAAGGGCCCTGAGAGGGGAGGAATTGGGTTTGTGCAGGTGGAGGAGATGAGCAGCCCCGGCAGAGGGCTCCAAAGACGCTGGCTGGCAGCTGGCACGGGAAGTATGAGGGATGAGGAGGCGGGGAGGGAGTGGGCACGAAGGCCAGGTAAGGAGGCTTCTTCCTGTGGAACTGAGGGACTCTGAGCCCTCCCAGGCTAACGCTTCAGCCAGGCGACAGGAAGGATGGAGATGGGAATTGGGAAGGGCATGAGGAGAGGCAGCTGTCAGCCGTCTGCCCGGGGCTGCAAAACCCTTTCCCTCCAGAAGTTTCCAAAGTGGTTTTGAACTAAACGTTTAGGAGCTGTTGTCCTTTTCTGAGATGAACTGCTGAAATGTGGATGCCATGCCCTGTCTCTCATTTCCGTCTGACCGTAGGTCAAGCAGAGCCTGGAGAGGGGGAGGTGTACCTCTGGGGAGGGCAGGAGGCTAAGGGACCGCTGCCCCTGGGGGCCCCCCTTCCGAGGATGCCCCACCCCACACTCTCCCCTGCAGTCCTTTCATTACGACCCTGCCACACCTCCGCCTCTAGCGCCATCCCCTACGAGGGGCGCGGGAGAGAAAAAGAGAGAAACCAGAAAACGGAGCCCCCCGGGGCAGCACGAGGTGTGACAGGCAATCACCGAAGCAGGCTTGGCTCTGGTGGGAGGGGGAGGCTCACACCACCCTGCCAGGGTCCCTGTCACAGCTTCCTGCTCCCTGACTCCACCTGGGTCCTGGGTCCCGCCTCTACCCCCCACCCCGTCCCCCACCCCTGTTGGCAGTTCCACACGGGCCTCCTCCCCACCTCTGCCTTCTCCCTGTCCACAGACAGGCTGCTTCCTCCTTCCCCAGGAGGCTGGTGGCCTTCAGACGCGACCTCCCTCACCTTCCCGTCCATCCTAGGGGACGGGGCAGACCAAGTGGAGGTCTCTGTGTCAAAGTCAGGCCTGCCCACCGCCCGCTGATGAAGCGGGGTGGGGGAGGAGGTGGGGGACGTGGGGAGGGCTCTGGGTCACAGAGGCATGCCGGTGGCGGCTGCTCGCCTCGAGTCTCCAAACTCCACCACCGCTTCTTCCGGTTGAAAGTTCTGGAGGTTAGCAAGGAACTCGGCGTGCTCTTCTCTCCCCCCTCTTTTCTTCTGCAGCTGTCAGGCTTTTTACACACCTCTCTCTGGTGCCCGTTGGTAGGCTGGTGTGACTTAAGTTCAGATAATGTGGTATTTGCTGTTCATCAGAGGGGAAAAGCCTTGGAGAGTCTAAGCCCTCTCCCCGCAGAAACCCTTCCCTCTCACCCTTCCTGACTTCCTTCCTCCAGAACTCCACGTTGGAAGGAATGCGAGGCCGAGGAAAAGACCAAGGAGGAATGAGAGAGGAGACCGGATTTCGATCTTTCACGGTACTCAGGGTCCAGTAGAAGAGAAAGGACCACAAACAACGTGCTGTAACACCCTGGTGTGTGAGGGAAGGAGCACAGGACGTGGGGAGCAGAGCAGAAGAAGGGGTGACTCTGTGGGGGATGAGGACAGCTTTGCAAAGGAGGCAACGTGTGAGCTGAGACCTAAGGGACAGGGGTTCCCAGAGCAGAGGGACAGGAGGGCATAACAGGCCACGGGGACAGTGTGGAGCTGGGGAATACCGTGGTGGGTTTGGGAGAATGCGGTGGGGCAGAAGGGAGGGGTGTGTGAGGCTGGACACCTAGACTGTCCCACACCTGATTCCAGATGTAGTAGGAGGGGGATCCACCTGACTTAGGACTAGCCTGACCAGACGTCCTGTTTTAAACAAGACAGAAAACAATGACCCCATTCCTTTTCAAACGGTGCGCATGGTCAGCCTAGACTCACTGCGATAAATGCAGGTGTCAGTGGGCTGACCGTGTGTACCATTTGAAATGGGACAGGACCGCTGTTTTCTGTCCCGTTCAAAATGGGACATCTGGTCAGCCTACTTAGGACACACACATGCACCCACACGTCCCGGGGGCCACGTTCGCGTGAATAGCCAGTACGCAAGAGACCCAGAATACTCTTCTCTGCTCCCTTTCCTCCTCCTTCCCCTTCCTACCCCTGGCTGGGTCAATTAGTGCCTCTTCCAGGGATTTAAAGTGGGGGTCCAGAGAGCCCCTTTTGTCTCGGAAGCTCTGGGGTAGCCATGGAGTGCCTGGCGTAACTGAGAGAGACCCGGGTGCAGCCAGCCCCTGACGGGCGGGTTGTGCTTACTGCCTCTGCTCTTTCCGACCTGCTTTCTGGTGTCTGACTGCTGGTTCTGGGCCGGGGGGAGGCCCAGTGGCCTTCTCTGTCCTCGGCCTTGGGCTGAGATACTCTTTTCTACGTAAACTCACTTGAGTACCTTCAACTTTCTGAATATATATATTTTTTTCATCCAGGAGAGATAACAGACACACGTCAGAAAAACAAGTGCCAGGAAATAAACTTCACCCTTCCTAGGGGTGTACGAATCTCCGTTCTGCTTTTTAGATGTCGGTTGCCATAAATGTGTTTGAACAACACTGAGCTAGCCTAAGTGGGGTTTTTTGTTATTTGTAACCAAAAGCCCCATTTGAGAAATCACGTTAACATAGCCAGGAGCCAGGGTGCAGGGGTGGGGGTTCAGTACTTCCTATTCATCAGAAACTGCTCATAGATCTGATCCCATCAGGGGTAGCAAATAAATATCAATTCCTATGTCAACTCTGGCCGATTGCTCGCAGCTCCCTGGAGCGCTGTGTGGTGGGGGATCTGACACTCCACCGAGACTCAGAGGGAGGGGGTGCCCTGATCCCTGAGTGACATCTGCCAGGCACGGGAGTGCTGGGGCTGCCAGTGTTCCAGCATCTTCCAAGGCCCTGGCACAGACCAGGTGCTCATTCAGTATCCATTGAATGAATAAATGAAACAGTTCCTGTCCCTGATCCTCACTGTCTGACCAGGTTAGCCTCCCTCTACGAGGGTTTGCCGGCCCCCATCTTAATGTCACACCCTAGAATTCAAGTTTGTCCAGCAGGAATTTCTCCACGCTTTCTTAATGAGGACAGGAAACGCTTCAGCACCCCGGTCTCCCCTTCGCTGGGACCTTGGCTGGCTTCCCACACCGCGGACGTGTCCTCTCGCACCACGTGGGCCACAAGCCCCTCAGTTCCCCGAGTTCTGCTCTGTCCTGACCGTCATCCCAGGTGCTCCCCACTTGACTGCATTCATCAGCGTGGCCCCTGTTTCTGTGCTCTGGGCCTCCTGCTCTGCCCCTCCTGTCTTCCCTGTGGCTTCTCCCCTCTTCCTTGGCACCCCCAACATGGGGCGCCCCCGAGTACAAACGCAGTGTGCACACAGATGGGGACAAAGTCTTCTATGGGAGGAGAGGCTGGCACTGACACCGATGCTGGACTCAGCCTGGAGGAAAGGCCGTAAAGTGCAGTCTTTGGCAGTTTGCTGAGAAGCAAGTCACACCTGTTGCCGCACGTGAAGTAAGTGCACAGGGTTCCATGGGCCCGGCCATCGCGCGTTGTTTTAAAGCAGAAACAACCTGCTTTCTATTCTCTGAGACAACTGTGTGGGCAAAGGAGAATTTCAAGCCTCTTGGCTGGCAGGCCCGAACCGAGCTGCTGCCACCGGACTCCTACTGCTGGTGCGGACCGGGCCTCCTGACGGCAGGCGAATTTGGCTCCTTTCTCTTTAAATCGCACGCATGCTGTTCAAGGGTGCACACCTCACGAGGACACTGCCTCGCTGGAGCCCCTTCTCTCTCCCTGATCCTCACACCCGCCCTGGGTGGCATCTAGGCTGCAGTAGGGACAACAGCCGGGTCCTGTGAGGAGAGCTCTCCCACGCGGCCACCTTCGCACCCTGCAAGGGCCACTCAGACATGACAGGCATCCATCCGCCTGGGGCTGACCAGCAAGAATTAATTGCAATGTCCCTGGCTCTGTCCTTGGTGCTTGGAGCCATTTCCTGGAACAGAGTGGGAGGAAAATATTTCCCCCAAGTACCAAGAAGAGTTATTTTGGGCATAAGATGTACAAAATAGGAGAAGGACTCCTTTGGCCAACCTGGAAATGTTCCCCTCGGCCCAAAGCCCTCAATTGTTTGGGGCAATTGAAAAGGACAGAACCTAAAGACATCTGCAGTTTCCCTCTCGCCTTATCCCCCTACGGACACGCAAGGAATGGTCAGCACGGCCTTTCTGCTCCGAGGACTTAGAATGGGGGCGACGATGGTTCTGCAGGCTAAAGAGATCAGGTACCTTCTTCTCTCCCACCAGTCCCAGAGGACCACGGCCCACCGCAGAACGACAAACGCAAAGGAGCTAGGAGGGGCCACTTCCTACAAACGGGCGCCATTGAACTTGCACTCCAGGGGTGGTACCTTCAAGTTCCTGCCCTCTGTCCCACCTCCCCCGAAGACCACCCTTCCAGCAGAAAGGAGTCTTCTGGTCTCTCCAAAGCTGTCATTCTCAAATAACAACCAGGCCACTTGTCACACTCAGATCTAACTGTATTTAAGGAATTACTTTTCTGAAGTGCCACCTGCTTTAAGCTATAGAACTAGAGTGTCAAGGTGAGCACACCAGCAATGACATCTCACCCGAGCTAGGAGAGAAGGCAGGCGGTGAGAGGAGGGCCTGGTAGGTCTCATCTGGGGCCCACCTGCCAACAGTGTGCATTTGGAGGTTTGGGCCAGAGACAGGGTAACAGTGAGAAGTGGGGGTAACGGCGAGAAGCATGCATAACAGACTTTCCCCATGACCTGCTTTCTGTCGCTCCAGAGAAACCCTACTTTATACATCATGAAGAGCTTTGCTTTGCACAGCTTTGAGGCCAGAAGTGGTGAGGCCCAGCACAATTTCTCTAGGAGATTTGGGCTCTTTCTGATACTTCCTCTCCCCATCTGTACTTCATTGTGGTCCTAGTGCTGGGCCTGGGCCTTACACAACCCCTGGGATTCAGAGATTAGGACCCTGCTGGAAAAGAGTGCCTCAATTCTCATTCTCAGAGCAAGGCTATATATATATATATATAGTCCTCAGAAACAGAACGCTGATACCTGCATCCCCTGAAACCTCAACTTTATCCCCCCACCCCAGATGGGAGCAGGGCACCCAGATCTTGCGGATGTGCTCAGGGCACTTTCCAAAGCATCTCAGCTGCAAGCTGGCGGCTCTGACAGTCTCCTGAGACCCTGGCTGGCTCCCTGAGCACAGATTCCTGCCCTGAGAGCAGAGCCACAGCCCAGCTCTCTGACGCTCAGGGCCCCCAGCAGCCTTCCCTCCGGGTAGAACTCCGTGCAAAGCTCCCACGGTTCAAAACCAAGCCCTCCGCCTTGCCCTTCTCCTGTCTCAATTGCCCCCAGGGTGGGGGGTGGGGGGCAGGTGGGGCGAGGCGTCGTGGCCCGCCTAGAAGCACCGGCAGATGCAGGAGAAAAGCGCGCGCCCGGGACTTACCTTGAATCTGCTGCGCCGCGATTCCTCCGGGGCTCCATGCCTGCCCGCCCCTCTTATAGACTCCCAGGCGCAACTTGCGCAACTGCCGGGCAGGACCGGGCGCACCCAGAGCGCCAGCCCCCGCCCCACCCCGTGGGCAGCGCCGCGCCGGGCCGCCCGGGCTCCTGGCCTCGAGGGAGGGATTCCTCTGTGCCAGGAGCCACGCACGCACCCTCGGTTATGCCAGAGAGCTTGAGGACCGCTGGCAGGAGCGAGAAATCCTCGAGGTCCCGCCAGAAGCTCAGGCACGGCTCCGGATCGGCCTCGTGGGGACGGGTGGCTGCGAGGGGGGCTCCTCTCCGCTGGCTGGGGCGCGAACCGTGGCGCCCATGGCGAGGCCCGCTCCGCGGCGCTCCGGGCTGGGCCACCCGCCCGGGTCTCCGCGACAAAGGCGGCGCTCAGCCCCGACGGCCGCGGGCGCCTGGGGAGCCATGCACTGGGCGCCCCCACCAGGCCCGGAGGGGTTTGCTTCCCCCTGACCCTGTTCTGGCTCGCGAGAACTGGTTTCCAAGGCTCAGGGCAGCACGCCCTGCAGGGACACGTCCCCTGGTTCATGAGGAGCCGGCCCCAAGGCGCGCTCGCTCCGGAGGCCCGTGTTGAGGACCCGCCGCCGCCGCCGGGGCCTTCGGGGATGCTCGGGGTGCGCACAGTCCGTCCTTAACCCATGCTTCCTGTGTGTAAAGGGTAGTGTCCCAGACATAGCAGTATTTGCCTCATCAGCGCCTGTGAATAGGGTGGTATTACCCTCAGACCTCAGGGACGAGGACACGGAGGTCCAGCGAGGTTAAGTGACTTCCCTCGGAACTCCCAGTTGGTATGGAATAGAGGTGCGCCAGGAACCCAGATGCCAACAACTACACCAGGCGCATTCCGGCTACCACAGCAAAGAAACCGTCGGGTTAAGCACGAGCCCATCAGGCAAGCCCCGGGTTGGCAGACTGGCGGGTGGGCCAAACCCTGCCCCCATCTGTTTTGGTACTGGCCCAAGAGCTAAGAATGGGTTTGGCATTTCTAAATTGTTGATAAAAATCAAAAGAAAACGACGCTGACACACGAAAAATACAAGAAATTTACATTTCATTTTAAATTTTGCCCAAAAGATTGTGGGAATTTTCCTCTCTTGCACTTACATGATATCCCTAATGTTGCCCCTTGGCCTGCAAAGTCTAAACTGTTTGCTATCTGGCCCTTTAGAGAGACAGTTTGTCAACACTTGAACTAGGGAATACGTTGGCATTGGCCCCCCTGGGTCTTTATCCTGCCAGTCCCGGGTGGGTATGGGGGACTGCTCCTCCATCCCTTTTCCCCACTCCACTGGCGTCTCTCTCTCTCATCGAAGAAGCTTGTCCTGGTCACTCTTCCAGCCAATCTGCCTCCCTCCGGCTGGCTTGGGTGACCGGTTCCACTTCCTCCCCTAGGTCGTAAGGGGAGGACAGGGGCTGGGCCATCCACTTTTAAAGTCCTGGTACCTCCACAGTGCCAGGCACACGTGAGTGCCCAGGAAAAGTTTTCTGAAACGAAGCCCGCGGAGCTGATTTTTTCGACATGTGATTTCACTGCACCAGAGTTTGGGGGTTCCTCTAGCCTCAAGGCCACGGGGAGGGCAGAATTTTAAAACTTGGGAAAACACACCCGTGGTGATGGTGGTGGGGCGGACAAGAAGAGCCAGGCTCACACAGGTTCTCACCAGTCCCACTGTGCTAGAGATCCCCTTATAGAGACACGTTCCCCAAAGGCTCAGCCAGGGTGTCAGCGGTCGTTTTGCTCCCTGGTATACCCCCCAGTTCCTAGCCCAGTGCCTAGCACAAAGGATTTCATTTTTAGGGCATATTTTTAAGTGGAAATTTCAAACATCCATAAAAGTAGGCAGTAGACCCAGGGCCTAGAATTAACAATGATTATTTTTCCATATTTGCCTCATTGAATTTTTGGCTAAATATTTTAAAGCATATTGCAAACATCATGACATTTTCTCTTCAGTGCGTATCTCTGAAAAAATAAAGAAGCATTTCTATATATAACTGCAAAACTATTATCACGCAACTGTAATTCCTTAACATTGTGAAAGATCCCATTTATACATTCAAATATCTCAAAAATGTCTTTTGTAGTTGCTTCGTTTGACCCTGGCTGTTTTGCTCTTGATTAATAACTGTTTATTGAAGGCAGGAAAGAAGGAAGAAAGGAACTTGAGCTACTTATTTGTGGAAGTCAGACACTGTTAATATTGAATATGATTTATAATTATACTGCTCCCCAAAAGGTGGGAAACCAAGTAAATGTCCAACATAGGAAACGGGTAAGATGATTGAAAAGCCACAGGAGCACAATATGCACACATTAAAAAATATGTTGGAAAATCATATTTAACGGGATAGGAAAAATAATTATGTTTTGTGAACTGGAAAGAATCAGATTACAAAATGGCATTTGTTCTCTGATGGCACATATGTCAATACGCACATGCATAGCAAGATTTGTTGTCACTACAAGAAGTGAGATTAGGAACGATTTTGAAACTCTTTGCTTTTAAAAAATGTCTACAATGGAATGACATTTTAAAGAGACATGTTTGACCTCCCACAGCAATGGCGTTTTGGGCTGTTTTTCTGATACAGGCTGTAGCACTCACGATAATCAAAGATGGCCCCAACATCTCTGCAACTTGGTTGTAGGTAGGAACTTAGCTTATTTGCAGGGACCTTGGTGGCCTCAGGTTACTTGTCACTGTATCACCTTCTTTGGGGTCACGGGGTGGATTGGGACCAGATTAGTGCACGAACATCAAGCAGTGCTTGAGACCACGTTGCAAGGACGTGCAGTGTCTACCTCTACCTACCCTGCACCTACCTATTTGTTCGCATTTGGTTGACTACTAAATTATTATATTATCTTATTTTTAAATAAAATATTATTGTATAAGACAATATTTTACTTTTTAAAAATTTCAAAAGGGACAAAAAGATATGAAAAGTCAAGTCTCCACCCCCACGCCCCCCCCCCCCCGATATAACAGCTGTTACGAGTTTCTGGTGTGTTCTTCTATGAATTTTTCTTTTCTATCATTCATATACCCGCATATGTTCTTTAAACATGCTCACACACACAGAAATTATGTCATACTATTCACACTACTGTTCTTGCCCCTTGCCTTTAAAGGTTTTATTTTGGAAAATTTCAAATGGCCATAATACATTTCCAAGGAAGGTGGCACAACAAATCTCCATGTATCCACCATCCAGCTTTAGCCATTATTAATCAGACTTCTTTCACTTAATATATGTCGAATACAATTTCTTACCAATGCACATAGAGCTGTGCCAATCTTTTAAAAGTCAGCGTATTTAGGCAGTTCCCTGGTGGTGTAGTGGCTAAGGCTTTGGGGCTGTCAATGCTGCGGCCTGGGTTCGATTCCCAGCCACGGAACCCACATAAAACAAAACAAAACAAAACAAAAACTCAGTGTATTTCACTTTATGGAAGCACCATAATCAAATCAACCAATTTGTTACATACATAATGTTGTAATTGTTATACTTAAATCTACCTGTTTGAGCACTGTGTGACAATATCTATGCGATAAATTCTGATAGAATTGTTGAGTCAGAGGATATGCTCACTCAAAATAGAAATATATTGCCAAATCGCATTCCTTAGAGATTGTACCAATTACATAAGCAGTTGGCTGCAAGCGACGGTGACTTAAGCATTAACAGCGTTTCGTTATCCAGAAGCCTGTAGGAAGGTGAGCCGGTACCTGATGGCATCACTGCGAATCCTGCTCCTTCTCATCTTCTGTTCTGCCATTGTGTTCCTGTGCTTATTGCCTCACAGCTGCAAGAGGGATGCTACCCCTTCAGGCATCACGGTGTGAGGACACCAGTGCCCAGTAGGGCAGGGCAGAGGCAAAAGTTTTCTCTTCTTGAAATTCTGGGTCAAGTTGTTGGGAAAGGGAAGTCAGATTTCCCCTTATTTCTCATTGTTCAGACCGGGACCTATGCCCACCCTGAGACCAATCACTGGCCAAATGGAATGTGATTGCCATGACTGAGTTAGACCAATCGTAATCCTTCCTCTGGAGCTGGGCTGTATCAAGGTAGATGAAGTGGAGCTCTGTCCTTACCTGAAAGAATTGGGATTCCATGGGGTTGGCAGAAGGAGAGAAGAAATAGCTCTTGGGTGACATTCCCCAGGAAGGATCCATGTTGGTTATGTAACATTGTTTTTTCTTGGTCTCCTTTCCTCTCTTGTCTTTTCCTGGTCTCCTTTTCTCCTACCCTCCTCCCTCCTCCACTGTGAACCTTCTTAAACAAAATAATAAAAAAAAGTAAAAAAATTAGGGGATGTTTTCTAACCCCTTATCAGGATGTCTGAAGTTATACCTGGGGAGTGTCAAAAGGTGGTCTTCATAGCACACTTCCTCCAGTCAGCAAACACACAGTCTTACAGGCTCAGTGAGCTACACGACAAACTATCCCCCAAACTTAGTAGCTTAAAGCAGCAGCCATTAGCTCGGAATTCTGTGGGTCAGCAATTTGGGCTGGGTGCAGCTGGGTGGTTCTTCCGCTGGTCTTGGTTGGGCTCACACAGTGCTATGAACAGCCTGAGGTCTGTGCAGGCTGATGGCCTTGCTCATGTCTCGTAGTTGATTGGCGGTCAGCTGAGATGATGACGGTAACTAAGCTAGCCCCAGTTTGTGACATGGTGACAGTTGCGGGGTTCCCAAGAGCCGCAAATGAGGGACAACCCCACTGTGTAACCACTTTTCCAATTTCTGCCAATGTTTTGTTTGTCATGGTTGCTGTTTTCCCACTGATCAAAGTCAGTCAAGTAGTCAAGCCCAGAGTCACTGTGGGAGGAGATTATGATAGAGGCATGAATAGATTAGAGCCACGACTGCAGTTGGTCCATCACAGGAGAGGACACCACACCGAGCTCATGAGCAAGTTAGTCAAAGCAAGCGTCAGCACAGGAGGCTAATTGTCAAGCCGAGGGGAGCGTGAGGAGATTAGAAAGGGCCATGAGCATTCTGAGGAGCCAGGTTAGCTGGTGGTGGGCTCCTCAGGGAGCAAGAGAATGCATTCTGTATCACGTACAGAGAAGGACTTTTGATGAACTTTGACAGAGTAGGAGCCATTAAAGTCACCAGAGGGGATTCACAAGGTCAAATCACCATTTTGGGATAGTCAATTGGCAGAGAAATAGAGGGAGGATTGCAGAGAAAAAAGCCAAAACCAAGGAGACAAATTCTATTAATAACAGGTTGTTCACTCACTTGTTCATTCATTCAGTGAACCAAGAAGCATGCAGCGAGGGCATGCGACACGCCAGACACTAAGCTAGTTCCTGGAAATGCGAAAACAGAATTAGTCCTGGACCTCAGCGATGTTCAGGAGCATGAGTGAGGGGCTAGGGGAGAAACAAAGGAAGAAAATACCCTGGAGACACTGAAGAAGAGAACACCAGCCCTGTTATCTGAATGACCAAACCCTAGGAGGAAAAAGCAATCATACTTCCGTGAATTTTCCCACCTAGAACTCAATGGTGGGGCTGCTGTCTAAGGTTTAAAAAGCTGGGAGGTGACGGGAGGCAGAAAGGAGTGAGAAGGATGGGATTAAGATGCTTGTTGTCAGAACAGTTGCTTCCAACCTTGGGTTAACTGGGGCTGAAGTCCGGGTGCACGGCCAAGGTTCCAGGCATCAGCCTCAGTGACAGGAAAGATGACTTCTCATGAAATCAGCGTGCGAGGACCAGCAGGCTCAGGCTCGTGGAACGCTGTGCAATGTGCAGGGTTTCCAGCAGATTTAGGAGGGTATGAAAGAAGAGGGTGGGGCTGAGAATTTGCTGGTGCAAAGGACAGAAGGAGCTCTGGGAAAGCCACAGGAACTAGAGGGCAGCTTGGAGCTCAGCAGTCTACAGAAGGTTGGGGAAAGAACCCTGAGAAGAACAGTGCAAGAACAGTGACTTCCCCTCTGGTGACTCATTTAATTGCCCAAATACCATGTTCACTGCAGAAAATTAGAAAATGCAAAGAAGCAAAGCCCTGAAGAATGTCATCCCTAATCCCACCATGCTGTTAATATGGTTATGCTGGTTCGCCCAGACTTGGTGACAGCCTCTTACATCCTGGGTTGGAATGGAGCCTGGAATCTCTGAAGAAAGAAATGACAGCCAAGAAAGAGGTTGACTCCAACAGGCTCACCCACTGGGCTGCAAGCTCTTCTCTCACCTAACGTCGCTTCCCCATTAGAGTGAAAAGACTGGGGCCATGAACCTTTTCCTGCACCCCTGAATGACCCAGCACATACCCCTGGGGGGTACACATACCACCGCTTAGGAACCCATGCTTTAAATATATGCAGAGTTCCCCTAAGTGAGTTTCAGAGAGGGTTTAATTAACTGAAATTTGAATCACAAGTATCAGGGCCCTGAAATGGGGAGTCACTAGAAAAGGAGTGGCTGCCATGATACTTCCTAAAGACTGGGAATGACAGGCAGGCCCTGGCATTGTCTTTCCCCCTTGTCCCCAAAGCAGCGCCTTTGTATTGACAAAAATGGAATTTTTCTCGGTAGTTAATTATTGATAATAAATTTGCACAGGGGAGAGTCATTCAGACATTTAACCTACCCATGCTCAGGGAAGGTGGAGGATGTGCTTGGGTGTGTCGGCTGCAGTCAACCCTGCAAGGTGAGTAACTCCATTCCAATGTTGGAAATCAAGGTGAGGCTCAGAGAGGTTAATTATTTTGCTCAAAGTCGCCCAGCAGAGCCCCAATTCTAGTCCTGATCAGTCTGACTGAAAAGTCAGGGCTTTCCCCTCTCCAGGTGGTTCTCACCTTGGACACCAGAGGTGTCCAGGTCTCAACCCAGACTAATACAATCAGAACTGCCAGCCATGGTGCCAGACAGCAGAATTTTTTAAAGCTCCCCAGGTGTTTCAATGAGCAGCCTGGCAGAGAAGGCCTGACCGGAGCTGTATTGCCCCTCAGCCCTCACCCGAGTGAGGCTTCTGAACCCACAGAGGGGCCTGACAGAAGGCACAGAGGCTCCCACCCCACTGACCCTTGAACCAGCCCAGAGCTTTTAAGCCAGCTGCTCTGAGCACCACCACAGAGCAATTAAGGCAGAAACTCCGGAGTGAGATATGCACATTAGCATAAATACTTTCAAAGCTGCCAGGTGATAAAGTGCAGCCAGTATTGAGATTAAGACTCCAGAGGCTTGAACCACATGGCCTCTCCAGGCCATGCCCTTAGGCAGCTGACGTCCCAGCCTGCCCAGGGCAGACAGCAGGTGACACCGGCCTGTCCTTTGCTGGATTCTCAGCTACCTGGTGGAGATGAAGATGAAGGAGAAGCAGAATTATCATCCAACAATCCTGTATGCAAAGACGTCATTAAATGCCCAAGAAGAAGTCCTTCAAGTCAGTGAAATGCTTCCCCAGAAATTTCTTGATAAATTGACTTGACATAGTTTTTTTTTTTTTTTTTTTTTTTTTTTTCTGAAAAAAGCAAAGGACTTGAGTCTTTGCCTAGACGAGTGATGCCAAAAGTCGCTACAAACGAGGTCGTCACAGATGAATGAGGTTCCTTGTGA
This sequence comes from Lyroderma lyra, assembly GCA_004026885.1. Lineage (NCBI taxonomy): Eukaryota > Metazoa > Chordata > Mammalia > Chiroptera > Megadermatidae > Lyroderma > Lyroderma lyra. The sequence continues at coordinate 508,531 of PVJL010000155.1, read as the reverse complement.
GAACAGAGGGGACAGGCAGACGGGGACATGGCATCTTCGAACCTCAGATGTGCATCTATAATAGGCGGGCTTTACCTGCAAAGTGGAAAGGAACTGCTGAAGAGGGTTACTATTTGGAAGTTCAATAATGAATGCAGGAGGAAGAGCAGGGTGAAGCCACGAGGCCAGCGGGGGGACTCAAGCCCTGGGCCCAACAGGTTCTTGGCTTCACGTAGGCAAAAATTCAAACGAGAGCTGATACGGAGTTTAAAGTGAAATAAGTTTATTTAGCAGAGAGTTAAGTAAGAAAAGGCCACCCCACAGACTGAGTAGGGGTCTCCAATCGATCATGGAAGAGAGACCCCCCACCCCACCCTTCGGGGTAGTTTATCTGTGTTTTTCGTTTCTATGGAAAATGTCTTGGTATGGGGAAAACGAGGGAAGAAGCAAGAAATTCATACAAGAAGAATAGGGGCAGGCTTATCTTTCACTTTTGTAAGGTACAGCCTGTGGCTAGTTTGTAACAGGCTTAATTATGGGAATGGCCTTTACAAGGGAATCTCTGCACAAAAGCCTTCTGTTGTGCGTGATTGACCTACCGTCTGTCTGCGTGCTGTCCTGGAGCATCCAACCCCCTAGTTTGTTCTTTTGTTAAAAAAAAATAAAACAAAACGAAACGAGACCTCTTGCCCCTTCCTATATTACCCAGGGCAAAGGCCTCCCTGAGAAGTGCAGGCTGGGGCGGGGGCCAGCGGCCGAGGCTGCCCACAGTCCAGGGTGGGGTAGAGCCTTTTCCTTCCAGGTGACACCCAGGCTCCCTTATCCTGGCAGGAACTGACCTTGGCAGGGCCTGAAAACCACCCCCTCCCCTCCTGAAGGGGCCGGGTTGGGCATTGCCATGAACTCCTTTTAGAAAGTGTGAAATTATCAAGCAGATTGGTATTACTCCTGCAGAATGCCTAATGACATCACGCACCTCACAGGCAATCTGCCTGGAGAGTGCAAGGACAGAAAGGAATCTCCCCTTTTCCGATAGGCCCGCAGCTAGGACCCAGCAGGTAAGGGAACTTGCCATCACCCTTTGTCACAGTCGTTCATTCTAGATGCACCTGGGGATTGGAGTGGCCATCTGTGTTGGCTAATGGCCTTGATTCAAAGGAAAAATAAACTCGTCTTCTTATGACAAGAGTTAGTTTTGCAACTTTGAGCTGAGGTCGGGGTCTAACCTCTCACAGAAGCTAGGCGACGGGGCGTGGTCTTCCTGGATGATTGCATTTCAAAGAAATGGTTCCTGGGTCCCCCAAGAAAGACTTCCTTGGCTCGTAGAGCTGGCCAGGGGCTTATTTAGCATTTGAAAAGATTTACATCCATTTCAAAGAGGCCGAGAAAGTACTTCCCTGACAAGTTTTCTAAAGCAAACGCTCTAAGCAGGGAGTGGGGTGGGGGTGCTCCCCGGTCCTGTGGGGAGCTCTCCTCTGTAATTTTCCACGGGGAGAACTGAAGCCTCCAGTTTTTCATTTCTGTCTGCCCTTGCAGAGCTCCACTTTGGCCCTCAGGTAGTGCCTACTAGGGAAGGGATGTGCATGTTGGGCCCCAGGTCCTTGACGTGAGAAAATCCGAGGGCTGGAGCAGACTTAGGGTGCCGTTTGGTCTTCCCACCTGGGAGGCAGCAGGGCGGTCGGTGCTCCTTTAAGAACCTCCATCGCCTGCGGCGTTTGTAGATTTGTCGAAGATCGCAGTGATGTGTGGTCACTCGAACCACAAACCCCCTCACCCTTGTGCCTTCCTGGACTCATCCTGTGCCAGGGTCACCCCCTCCCACAGCTCCCTGACAGGGAGCACGGCGTCTGGGGGCCCTGGACTGGCCTGGCCCTGCCTACCCTCCCCCTCCCCAGCTCCTGCCTTCTGCTCCACTCCAGTTAGACTCTAACCCACTAGAAGCTGCAGCCAATTCTGCGGAAAGTTCAAATCCTCAGGGACTTCATAAATTAGGCTTTGCTGCTAAGTGTTGTCCAGAAAAGGAATTGGGGAAAATGGGGGTGGGGTTTGAAGCACAAGCACAACTGCAGTTTAAGGTTCCCAAACTCCTCACGCCCAAGCTGCAAACTGTCCAGCAGAGCCGTCCTGAGAGGGGGCGATGGGGCTGGTGGGGTCCACGCAGGGAAAACAGGCTGGCTGAGGGGGCGTTCGGTGGCTCTGGGCAGGTGTGCGGTGGGGACAAGTGGACAGAGGGGGACAGTTCTGAGCCAGACCTTGCATGCTCAGGGCAGGATCCTAAACTTCTGCACCCGTGTGTGTCTCTGAGCACGTTTTGCTTTTGTATCTGTGCTGAGTGGTGCATGCAGGTGCATGTTCTCGCACGCAGTGCAGAGGGGACAAGTTCCCATGGGAGGCCAGGTCCTGCAGTGTCCTAGTCACAGGCAGTGTCAGCAGAGAGGAAGAGGCACTGATGCTGGGATGATGTGTTGACGGAGCCTGGTCCTCACAAAAGCAGGGAGCAGGCTCCCCCTGCCCCCCCATCCTCTGGGTTGTACCCTTGTCTACACGTCCTCATTCTCCTGGCCCAAAACTTGGCTGCTGATGGCTGTGAGCCACAGCTTCAAACTCTCTCATGCCCCCGTGCCCCTGAACCTGCAGGACCCTCTGCCTGGAACCCCCTCCCCCTATGTCTTCTTCATCTGGGTAAATTCTGCTCATCCTTCCGAGATGTCACCTCCTGCCGGGAGCCTCCTTCTGCTTGGGGATAATTACTGACTCTGAATCTTCTAACCTTCTCAGGTGTGTTCCAAATCTGGTCACATTTGTCAAGAGTCCTGCTCTGCGGCTTTGGTCCAGCCCCGATCTCCTCTGTTTAATTAAGGACCCCCTCCTGATTCCACGACTTCTCAGAAAAAGGCTTTGGTTTCTTCCGGGCTTCTGTGTCTCAGCCTGGCTTCCTTGTAGTCTGCAGAGAGAAAGAGTAAATAACTACAGGAAGGTGTGATGTTTCCAGAATGTTTGAGACTTGTGATTGCCTTTTATTGAATCAGCAGGAGCCTTTTCCTCACCTGAATCCATTTCTCAGCCTCAATTCTTGGCTGCATTTATTCCTAATCTCCATGGGAAGGCCCCTTGGCAACCAGGGGCCTGATGAAGTTAGATTGTAAACTGACCCCCAAGGTGGCCTGACTCTGCCTGCTCTCTTGTAGGTACAAACCTGGCCATCCCAGAGCATGGCTTTCAGTGTACTTGTAACCAGAGGTGACACAGAAACCCAAAGTGACTTCTCCCTGAGCGCCCTGGTGTGCTCAGCACGATCCCAGGGAGAGCAAAAATAGAAACGTGCTGAAGGAGCTTGGAATCACTTTAGGGGGAGCCCCTGGGGAGTCAGATACACGGCACCGTGGTCCAAGCATCACTGAGCTCCTTGGGTGAGACAGATGCCCCTGTGCTTCTGCAAACGAGCCCTTTCCCACAGCTCAAGTCCAGGCTGCAGGTCTAACTCTCTGGTCAAAGCAGGTGCTGGCTTCTGTCCCCTCCCAGGTCACAGGTGCCCTCGCTCGTGGTGCAGGACACGAGCGCTGGGTGTTGGAGTTCAGGAAAAGCACAGAGTTGAGTCGACATCCGTGGGCAGACACGGTGAGGAAGACGGGGACATCGGGAGGGTCGCTGCTGGGCTTGGCTGCGTGCGGGTGGGGGTCCCTCTCGGGGGAGTTCAGCCTGGTCCACCCCGGGGGGTTGGGAAGGGAGTGCAGAAGGAAGCCTTTGGGAAAGCTGAACCAACCTGGTTCTGTGGGGATGTAAGTCCTTCTTCCAAATGAGGGCGGAACCTCTGTACTTGGGAGCCCACCTTAGGAATCGACCTCAGAGCAGGCCCCCCTCCTCGCCCCCAGCTCATCCTGTGAGGTCACGCGGCCCGCCTTGGCAGAGCATTTCTTTGTGGCCCCGGAGATTTACTTCCAGCAGTTCATACAGTTAACCCAATGCCCTTCCCATTAGAAGGGCCCAGTTATGCCTCGGTCCCAGGGCCACAGCGCACTGGGGCTGGGGGTGGCCGTGAACACTGCTCGTGGGACGTGTAGTTAGACACTGCTAACGTTTGCTGAGTGCTGGCTGAGAGCCAGGCCCGCTGTGACACCTTGGCTTCGTTGTCCTATCACGAAGATGCACATCTGCTCCAGAGGAAGAAGGTCTTACTCGTTCGGGAGCTCTCAGGAGGGCACGTATTGGTGCCAAGAGGAGCTGTCTTAGGAAGAGGACTTACTCCTCCACAGTGCAGGTCACCTGGGAAGGACAGAGCCTGCCTCTCGGGCACATCCCCCACCCCCACCCAGTCAGGGCAGGGGGATCTGTTCCGGGCCGCCTTGGCTTTGGGGGCAGCGCTAGCTGAGCCCCGTGCTGTGTGCTCGTGGTTTCGTTATCTCCTTTTATGCTCACCAGAACTCTGTGGGGAAGGGTGGTATTTTTGCCCCCAGTTTACAGATGAGGACACTGAGGCACAGAGGGGGCCCACGGCTAGAGGCTGGCGGAGCGGTGTTCTCCCCACGTTCAGTCGTGGTCTCCCTGCTCAGGTAACCTGCCAAGGGTCTGACGCGGTCCACGTGGTTCCGCCCGTGGGCTTCCCAGGGGGTGACGGGGACCACTGAGAAGCTTAGGCGGAGGTAAGAGGGTCCGAACAACCATGGAAAGGTGTCTTAGCCTGCAAATGTGATCAATAACTAGGCGAAAACAGAAAACCAGCCACCTGCACCACAGACTCCATTAGTCGGCTTGGCCTCACCTAGCAGACTCCCACAGACCAGGTGGTTTAAATAACAGAAATCGATAGTCTCACAGTTTTGGAGGCTGGAAGTCTGAGGTCAAGATGTCAGCAGGGTCGACGTCTGGCGAGCACTGCAGACGGCCACCGTTGTGCTGTGTCCTCACGTGGCCTTTACTCTGCAGGCACATGTCCCTGGTGTCTCTTCCTTTTCTTAGAAGGACACAAGTCCTATTGGATTAGGGCCCCACCCTTATGACCTCATTTAACTTTAGTGGCCTCCTTAAAAGCCCTGTCTCCAAATATAGTCATTCAGGAGTTGGGGCTTCAACGTAAGAATTTTGAGAGGATGCAATTTGGTCTCAACATAGATTATTCAAAGCTCTGTGTCCTTCCTATAGCAGCCCTCACAGCATGGGGCACAGTCCACTGAGTCCCTAGTGTCCCACCTCTGCAAGACTTCGGGGACAGAGGCTCATCAATGAGAGGCCACTGCTCCCCTGAGGGTTCAATGAAGCCTCTCTATGGAGCATTACTACAGACCCTTCCAGTGCTATGAAACCCAACATGTACATGACATTTTCACATCGGCTGAAGTTTCTACATTTACTATCTCAGCCCAAGGACTAAAGCCAGACTTACCTGTCTGGTAAGTCTCTAAAAATATTACATTTGTCCTAAAGAGCCCTCATAGCTGTGTAAGTTTCCAGAGCACTGTATATGTGCTTCCCAAATACAAAACTGATTCCTCAAATCCTATTCCTGGAGTAGTTTTTCCAATGAAAGGAATTACTTTGCAAGAAGCCATGCATACCTTGGTAAGGTAGCTCTAAACACACACACACACACACACACACACACACACACACACGTGTGTGTGTGTGTGCATGCCCTGATGTGTAGAGTCTGCCAATTGCCATGGTGTAAATATCCCACCATAATAGACTTCAAACTACCAATGGTTTAAAAACTGGCTCACAGAGTTCCTGAATATTTCACACCTGGGTCTCATGAGCCAGTGGGAATCTATTCTGGCACACCACTGCTTGTCCCAATTGTGGTCACCAAAGCCATTTAGTAGATTTTGATCTGGGTCAGGGGTGCAATCTGAGATCTTGATCAAAACGAGGTTGACAGGCCCCTCCTGGACTCAGTCCCACAGTTTTATTTCCATTCTCGGCATACGGTGAGCACGTGAGCACAAATCCATGTACATCTAATACACGTACTTCTGTTAAACCTTCCTAAGGTAAAAGAACCACCCATTTGCTGGAGATCAGCCATCCCACAGGCCGTGGGAATTCTCATGAGGTACTGTCAAACGTTACTTGGAAAAGTCAAAAGTTAATCAAGAGCAAGTCATGGTCAGATTGATGGCAGGTGCCAAAGCTGCCCCGAGCAGGTGGTGCTTGGTCTGGAATTGGACGGCTCTTTATTTTCCAGTCAACAAAGGCTGTGGAGGTCTCAGCCAGCATTTCCTTCCTGATCTACTACTGTGATGATGACAGTGGTCAAGTTCTCCTTGGGCCCTGAGTCACTGCCTGCACTCCACGTGTGCGACTATGACTTGGAAGCCATTCATACCTTGCAGGGGCAGGCCACTGAATGAATGCTCATATTCCAAGTTCATGGTCAAGAGGTGGCTTTTCAGAGGAAAACAGAGATCCAGAGCAGACCTGGGAGAAAGCTGGGCTTGCAGGTCACATATTCCACTAAGAGAGAGGTGGTTCCCCCACAGCCTTCTTGGGCAGTGCCCCTGCGGCTCTATCAGGCCAGACTTGGTTGGGAGGGAGGAAGATACAGTGGGGAGCAGGAGGAACCCCTCGATTCCCCTGTGCCATGCATAGTCTCCTCCTCTCTCTCTCTGTAGTTTCTCTCCAGATTTTTCCAGGGTCCCAATGAGGCAGCTGAAGTGGGTATGAGAGTACTAATAAGTTGTTTAAGAGGAGAGTTTAGCTCATTGGACCTTTGGGAAAAACCTCGCCAGCACTATGCTTGATAGGATAACAAGCTCCAGTGAAGCTAAGCCACTCTATGGCCACATTCGTATTTTATAAGCTGCTGGTATCGATAATCACTCCTGTAAGTAGACTCTGCCTTTCTTCTGGTAATGGAAAGACTAACATTGTAAATGGGATCCTTGGGTCCTCCTCTCTTTCTAGAGCCTCTCTGAGCTCAGGGAGGGTGGGCACAAATGACTCTTACAGGTCCACTTACCCTTGGGTCCCTGGCCCGTGTATGATGGCATTTGAAATGTCAATAATGAATTATCCTTTCTCTTATACTCCTATGACCTCTACTTATTCATGGGCCTATTTTAAGGAATAAGAGAAATTAAAATAATTACAATTGAACATTTACTATGTGCCAAATCCTGTGCCGAGTACTTTATAAATACTACTTGCAAACCTATTAACCAATTCACAAGGTAGGAGTCATACATACCATTTTATAGATGCAGAAGTTGAGACTCAGAGAAGTTACAAATTGCCCAAGGTCAGTAACCCTTGAGATTCCAGCTTAGGTCTTTTTGACTCTAAAGCTCCCATTTCCCCACTCCGTTACTCTGCTATATAAAACTTTGTATCAGTCAGCACAGAATTAGGTTGTGCTGCAGTAATGAGTGACCCCAAAATCTTTGTGGCTTATCACAACCACGTTTTCCTTTACCCCTCACATGTGGTGCATTGTTCACAGGCATCACAGCTGCTGGGGACTTTGCTCCATAGTCCCCCGGACGTCAGGCTAATGATGGCACAGCCACTGGACTATTGCCAGTCTCCACGGTAGAGGAAGAGGGAACTCTAGAGGGTCTAAAACTAGTGATCATACCCCTTGGCATGGAATTGACCCATGTCACCTCTACTCCCAACTCACTGGCCAGAATATGACACAAACATTCCAAAACACGAGAGGGAGGAAGTGTGATTCCACCGGACAGTGGAGGACAGAGAGTACATGACGAGGAGCACTGAAACCAGCCATTAGTGCCTGGCACAGGACTTGGAACCCACGTGCTCAATCAACACTACTTCATGCCCCCTCCTCTTCCTCAACTATGAACACATTATGGTGAAATAATGTTTTTTTAGACCAAGGGACAGGCATCGTGAACAGGCTCTTCAGTTTTGTGCCCTGCTCAATCCTTTCTTTAATTGGCATGTGGTTTGATCAGAGGATGTTGGCAGCAGTCCACATTTGGATCAGATTGTTCTAGTGGCTCTCTCATCTGCAAGTGCCACGTGACATTTGCATGCATGACTCATGACATCCTCCACGGCCATTTCCGGTAGGCTCAGGGTTACAGGCAGTCCTGGCTGGTGGCTAGAACTCCGCCCTTTGGGACAGGCATATTGGAATGCACGTGAGTGAGAGGGCATTATAACAGATACATCGAATCTGTTCTAATTGCCCAAAACTTCACCAATCATTTGGAATCCTCGATAGTTGGTTATTCATAGTGAATTGCCTATGACACACCTTCTAATTGCTCCAGACATGCAGCGTGTCAGGGTACCAGCGTGGAGGAACTGCTGCTCAAGATGATGCCAGGGCAGCCAGTTGTGAAATGAAACATCGTGCCAATTAACTGGCTGTTTTATCAACACTGAGCCAAAGAATTGATTGGAGAGAACACTGTGTCCGCACTCACTGAATTGGCTAGTGGTCTTGGCATTGTGCATACCCAGTCCGGGCATGAAGACGGTGAGCATAATCACAGAATCCCCGGAGGCATTTTTTATACATTCCTGTCACGTTACAGACGAGGGATCTAAGACACGGATGGAGTTGGTTAAAAGATTTGACATGCAACACAATTGTTCACTATTGTTTCAGAAAAAGGGGACATGCAGGCACATCTTCACCCACGGCATTTTTCACATTTTCTGTCACTATTTCAGAATCAAGATGCTCAACGGAATGGCGTTGCATACTTTCCCAAAGTGGACAAGAATTTGAGAAACACCCTATGGGGCAATTGTTCATTGCTTAAGCCTGCTGCTGACTCATTTGCTTTCCACCACTTCTTTACCAACACGCTCATGGCATCCTGTCACTTATGTTGGCTCTTTTCCCCAGTGGGTCCCAGCCTCCCAGCTAGGAATGTGGTGACGCCACCCCCGCTCGTCCTTGTTGGCTGGGAAGTGGGGCTTAGAGGTGAGGTCCTTGCTGGGACACCCCTGGCACACGAGTGGGCCTCCTGTCCTCCAGCCTGAGTAAGTCACCTATGGCCCATGGGGTCAGAATGTTCAAGGCCAAAAAGAGGCTGTGGAACCCGGAAGCCAAGGATCTCAGGTTTCATCTTTTTGAGAAATAAAAAACGATCAACTCCCGCTAGCCACACGTAAGGTGTTGGTGTTGGTGGTGATGGAATGTCATGTCCAAAAATTGTCCTTGCATCAGGACCCTCTGTACTCCCACTTAACTCTGACCTGGACTTTTTCATTCGCTCTGAGTTTCTGCCCCTTGACATGACTTTAGTTCGAGACAGGTGATTTTGTGGCGGTCCCTCTCCTGTACCCCTCCCTTCTCAAGGCTACCTCAGAGGACACGAAGGCAGGAAGGAGCTCTAGAGCAATTCTGCACAGTCCTGGGATGGGGTCAGCAGCCAAGATCTAGGTTGTCTACGGTCACTGCCCCGTCTTGGATTTGGGCAGCGCTCCCAACCCCACAAGGCCAGATGCAGGAGGCAGCCCTTGGCGTGGACAGAGGGCCCTGAGCCTCGGGGCCAAAAAGTCAGCCCTTTCCCCCAGATGGAGCACGTGGGGCTGCCCCTCCCCTCCAGCTCACCTCTTTCCCGCCCCTGCTGGTGTAAGTGGCTTAGAGAAGTGTTTGGAGTTTGGTTGGCTAGGGGAGCTGGGAAGATGGAACAGTACGGTGACATTCTGGGACAATTCTTCCCCTAACCCACACCAAAGAAGAGACGGGGAGGAAAGGGACTAAAACCTCAGAGGAATTCTGGGTCACAGTGGCTACCTCCTTCTCTCCTGGTTTCAATGCATTGTTGCAAAGACACTGTCAACAGTCCCACCCTTTCCAGTCTTCCTTCTTGCTGGTTTTGGTCCAAAGCTACAGACACGGACATGGACACAGAGTCAGACAGACAGACAGACAGACACACACACACACACACAACACACCACTCCAACTTACAATACACATAACTGGTCATTCCTTCTTAGTCACTAGGTTCAGATTTTGGAAAACTTTGCTAATAGAAGGATTCATGGCTGAAGAATTTAAGACGAAGGGAAAGTAGAGTTAGGAGAAGAAAGGTCAGGCATGAGCTAGAGAAAACCCTTATAACTGGTTGACATTTTGGAAAGAACACAGCCTGGGCGCACACGGAATAAAGACTACTCTAGGGCATAGCAGACCCACCCTGGTTCCACCAAGCTAGTGAGCAAACGGGCACCGTGCATCTAGCTGGGGATGCCCCCTGCCAGGGATGGGCAGCCCTACTTCCTGGCTATATATATATATATATATATATATATATATATATATTAGAGAAACGAGTTCAAGGATGCTCACTGCAGAGTCACATGTGACAGTGAAAAACTGGAAACAAGCTAAATGTCATCAGTAGATGAATGGATGAATTGTGATCTATTTGTACAGTTTAATGTCATCCATCCATTAAAATGAACGGGCTAGATCTCTCCTCAGCAATATAGGTGGATCTCAGCAACAGTGTTGGGAGAAAAATAGCAAATTCCAGAGCGGCACCACGTATGTCAATTAAGACACACGCAAAGCATCGCTGGTATAATTGATGAGTAATTCGCGTGTGGTGAAGTGTGAACACGTGGATGAGGAGGATATCCATTCATTTCAGGCTAGCTGCTGCTCCTGGAGGGAGGGAGCAGGCTGAGGTGGGCGGACAAGGGGTCTTCCCCATGTCTGTCAGGTTTTACTTAAAACTGATAATAATAATTATCAGACAAAAATGTGGCCCACTGTTAACATCAGCTGGATCTGATAATGGGTACCAAGGTCCCATTACATTGCTCCTCGTATTTTTTTCTGGATTTTGAAAAATTTCAAAATTGGACAAAGCAAAGGAAATTGCCACAGCATTTTGCACACATTTACGTGAGCAGTGACAGAGATGGAACTGTGATTCTTTTCATTTTCATCTTGTTTCTGAAGGAAACTTTTCAGGATTCCCCTTTCTCGTATCTCCAGTGAAATGCTTGTAAAGGTGCTTTTTTGTCGGCAAAGAAACGTCATCAAAAGAGGCGTTTTCCCAGCCCATTCGTCCGTGTCTTCCTGATCACATGGCTCCGAGTAAGTGACTTTGTCTCTCTCACCTAGTTTCCTGGAAAAACCTACCACCAGCCAGGTTGCACCCAACCTCCTGGGCACCTCCTCCCAGGCCCTGGGCTGGAGTGTCACCTCTGTGCAGGAGGCCTCCCTACCGGATGCCCAGCTGCCCGCTCTGCCTGGGGGGAAGGCCACTGTGCTCTGGTTCCCGTTCTTGCTCCTTTCTTTCCCAAAGTTTCCTTGCAAACCCTACTTCTCAGCCGCCCACACATCTCCCTTTTCTATCCTAACCCTAGATGCCTTTCTTTCCCTTGACTCCATCGGTGCTGACCCACTAGAACAGTGGTTCTTAACCTTGACTGTGCATTAGAATTAGGCTGACCAGTCGTCCCATTTTAAACAGGACAGAAAACAATGGCACTGACCCGTTTCAAACAGTACGCAGCCCAGTCTCACTGGGCTGAATTCAAGGTGTCCGTAGGCTGACCAGACGTATCATTTGAAATGGGAGGGTACTCTTGTTTTCAGTCCCATTTAAAATAGGCCGTGTGGTCAGCCCACTTAACGTCACCTGGAAAGCTCACTAAAGCATACTGCTGGGCCCGCCTCCAGAGCTTCTGACCCCAAGGGTCTAGATAGGGCCCAGCCACGTGCTGGAAACTCTTCTCCAAAAGAAAAAGAAGCACTGATCGGTAGTGTTTGCCAATTTCCATGGTGTAAACATTCCCCCTAGGGATGAGTTCGAGCCCCAACCCTACTGTCACTGTATGTGGACTTGGGAAGGGGATGTGTACAATTGGCTCTGGAGGGGTTGGCACTGGGACCTGAGAATGTGCATTTCTAAGACGATCTCAGGTGGTGCTGCAGCTGCTGGTCCAGCAGCCACACTTCCAGAGCCACTGACCTAGAAGGCTGGGCACAGGGGTGTGTGGAGTTGGGAAGGGATTCCTGGATTGTGCGAATGGCCCTGCAACCTTGACCTTAAAAATCCCACCTCCTTAAAAGCACCCCAGAAAGAGACATTTTTTTTTTCACTTTTGAAATCTTTCTGTTTCTATTTATTTATTTATCTATTTATTTTTATAACTAGACTTTTTGGGGTGACACTGGTTAGCAAGAATCACGCAGGTCCCAGGTGTACAATCCTGCGGTGCATCGTCCATGCGTTGCGTTGTGTGCTCCCCACCCAGAGTCAGGTCTCCTTCCATCACCGTGTATTTGGCTCCTCCTCCTTCCTCTGCCACCCCCTCTCTTCTCTCCCACCCCTCCCCCTTTGCCCTCAGGGAACCATTAAACTTCGCATCCATGTTTTTGTTGCTTTGTTGCTTTCAGCTTTGTGTTCCACTTATGAGTAAAGTCATAAGGTTCTTGGTGTTTTCTGTCCGGCTTATTTCACTTTGAGTGATGTTCTCGCTCTAACAGCAAAGGCAGTTTTGTTCTGGGGACGGCGGCTCTCCTGTAGAGAACACAAGCCAGGCTCTGCCCCGAGGTGCTGTGCTGGCTTGGATGTTCGGTCCCTTCGCCTCCAAGCCTCCTGCCCACAGACCACCAACCATTCTGCTCCCACCTCCCACCTTCCCAGCTCCAGCTCCTACAACTAAGGGAGCACAGCTCGGCGGGATGGGGACACAGTAACCCCCAGGCCTCGTGAAGGAAAGAAGCACGTCTGAGGGCATCCCCGGCAGAACAAGGCATAGATTCTGGGAAAGAAATAAGGGAAGGAAATGGGAAAAGAGAAATGAGAGAAGGAAAAGATGGAGAGGGAAGGTGGGAGGGAAGAGAGAGAGTCCGAAGCAGAGAGGCTGTTAGTGGGGCTAACTAACTTGCAGGGGTCTTAGGTTGTATCCCAGATTAGGCAAAAATGAAAGTACCAGATGGCAATGGTCTATTCCCCTACTAGGGATGTAACTGCTCCCTTCTGGGAACACCGTGGGCTCCCACTGTCACTTCCCCAGGCCCTCCAGATGAGGCCGCCTCTGGGAAAGACAGCGGGGCTCCCTGGGCTCTGCTGGGATGGGAAAGCGCATCCCCGGGAGAAGGCAGGATCCAGTCGTGGCAGTGTTGCCACACACACTTGTGATATTATCAAGTTGGTATATAGGATTATATGTCATTAGGGTTGCAGAGTGCAATAACTCCAGGTGCGTCTGACATTTCTATTCAAACTGTACTTTGGGGAAGCCTGCAGGCTCTCATTGCTGGTAATTTCTCTGACTCCTTCCTCCCAGAGCCCAGCGTTCCCTCTCAGCCCGCCTCCCCACTTGCCTGGCACACCCGCCGTTCCTCCGTACCCCCACTCCACCCGTCCTCAAGGAAACGGAACACCCAGGGACCAGTCCTCACTTGCCTGGGGCAGGGGGGAGGGGAGGCAAGGGTGGCTAAGAGGAGGAATCCAGCACATTCCAGTAATTTCACAGATGCAGGAGCGAGGCCCAGGGAAGGAAGGAAACTGGAGCAGGGATACTGCCAGCCAGCGGGGCCCAACATAGATCAGAACGCCTTGCTTAGGTGCTGCTGGGGCACCTTAAACAGTCACAGAGGAGGGCATCGGCTACCTGGAGAGACTTCCCGCTTTGCCATGCACTCTCCCTCTCTGTCCCCTTCCTTTCTAGACTCCTTCATCCTGTCGGTGCCGCTCCCCCCTCTCAAAGTCTCAGCCTTCACCCCTCTGATGCTGGCCTTGCCCCTCCTGCTGCTTACTCCTGGGGCCTTGTTGATTCGCTTCAGCCCCCAGGGCTGGTGACAAAAACCTGGGCTCTCAGCACACCTCCTGTCCATTTGAGTGGGCCAGATAGGGGGCATGGCTGGGGTCACTCAGATGACTCATTGCCAAATGGGCAAACATGGGAAGGCACAGCCACACACAGGCAACCAGGCAGACCCCTCCCCAGAGCTGACGCCCTCAGACTTGGAGTTGGGGGCCCTCCCTTCCGCAGTGGGACCACTCCTTGTACTGACAGTGACCACGGTCCAGCATCCATATCCCACTTCACAGACGGAAACACGAGCACGGGAGAAAGAACTTTCCTGAGGTCACATGATGCAGGGAGGACGTGAGATGTGAATCTAGATCTGATGGATTCTAGAGCCCAGGTTCATCCCATTAATGTCAGAAACGGGAGTCTTTTCTGAGTGATGCCCTCTCCCTGGGCCCTCCCTTTCCTGGGAATAGGTCCCCTTGAGTGGCAGGGATTTGAGCTGTTTCAGAGGCTCAAGTGAAGAGCTAAGGACAGTCCAATGCCTGCGACTCAGGCCCAGAGCCTTGCTTTGAAAGGTGGCCTAGACCCAGGAGAGTGGCAGGGGTGCAGACACCCTTACTGAGGGCAACTTCCCTCCAGCAAACTTTCCCTCCCACCTCTTGCCTTTGAGCTCTCTCTCTCTTCTCTCAGGCTCTGCGCCCCCTCCCAGGACTGCCCCTCACAGAAACTCTGGTCCCATTGGGAAGATGTGCACGCCTTGTCCTCCCAGCACAGAGCTGGACCCCGCCCTGGTGGAGTGACCCGGGAATGGAACTCTTCAGAGGGTGTAAGGTGCACTACCCGACTCTGACCACACGATGCCGCCCTTGAGCTGCATGCATATTCCCCACCCGATGCCCGTGTGCGCGCAGGTGGCCTAGCAAGACCCCCTTTGGGGATGGGTGAGACTGGGGGTCAGGGTAACTGCAAGGGCAGGAGCGAGGGCCACCACAGGCATTAGTCAGCCCCTCCGCCATTGTCTGTCACCATCCTGCCTCTCCCACTGATGTCTGGCTGCGTCCAGATGGGGGCTCGATTTACTTCACACATTTACAATCCTGGCTCCCAGCGCTCCTCCCTGAACCCCCACAGGGACCCCCCGCCCCGACCCAGGATCCTTTAGCACCTTTGAACTCAGTGCCGGCCACACACCCACACTAGCGACTTCTGCAGGGGCCAGAACACTGCCACTGCCTTGGTTCTCGCCGGCTGTGGCTCTGGGGTAGGTCTAGCAGGTAACAGGCCCTGGGAGCCCTGCCACCATGGCCCCACCTTTGGCTGCCCAGGGCCAGGGGAGAGACTTCCAGATGAGGAGGGGCCTGGAGCCCAGCCGTTTCTGGACGGAGAGCATTAAGGGGCATGGGACCTCTCTCGCTGGTGGAGAAGAAGAGGGACTCCTGACCTGCCGCCATCACTGCGGCCCAGAAGCCACATCCGGACACTGGCACAAGGCAGGAGACACAGTCAGTCCACCGCCCCCTGCAGCTGTCATGACCTGCCCTCCGCTCCCTTTCCAAAGCGAGGACCCGATTATTTACAGTATTTACATTAGGTAGGTCCTCCTCCTCTCTTCATGCCAACACTGTTCTTGCCCCTGGGAACATGGCCTTGGGTCCAACCCAAGCTTGGCACATGACCTCTGCTCTCGGCTCTGTCCCCTGTCCCCCGGGGCTGACACCCCATGGCCTTCCCCTGACCAGCCCCTCCCGCTCTTCTCCAGGGTAAGCCATCCCACCTCCTCTCTTTAGAGGGCACTGTACCCAAGGCAAGAAACAGCACTGGCTGCTTCACTGAAGCAAGACAGGGTTTTATTTGAATGACTGGGGGTGAAGAAGGCAGCTGCAGGTCCAGGCGAGAGAAGGGCAGACGCCAGGCAACTCAGGGCACGCAGGTGGCACCGCTCAGTCGTCTCGTGGGCACAGCCGCGAGGCTCGTCAGCAGGGGTCGGTTCTTCCCAGCTCCAGGACTGTCCCGGGTGTGTATCCAAGTGGGTGGGTGGGTGGGGCTGGGGGAGAGGCGATTTGCCTTGAGTGGTAATCCCACCAGGAGTGCCCGGGGGTGGGAAAGGTAATTCTCCAAAAGGAGCCCAGAGGGAGATTGTCATGGATAGAGGACCGAAGGCTTGGGATCAAGCCAACACAACACCCAGCGCACCTGTAATGGAGCCACTCCTGTGTTTTGCTTACCTTGTGGACTCTGCCGCTAGACTCTGCACACCAGTAAAAGATTAAAAGGCCCAGAGAGGTATAGCGCATGCCCTAGGGCCACCCAGCAGGTGCTAAGGGCGGGCCAGCCTGATGGCTCCACTCCTTGCTTGTGGGTGTGGGTGTGACTCACCTGGAGCCCTTGGAGTGTCTCTCCTGTAGACCAGGCCACCTGCAGATACTTTTTGGGGTAAGGGCTTCCTGACTACTGTTGAGAGGAACAGCAAGCCCAGACCGCAAAAAGATCCGAAGGAGACAGCACCACCCTGCCTGGGCAGGGGGGAAGGAGCACCCCTCAGGGCTGGCTTACAGGAGTCAAGGCCTGGGGAGGGGGAAGGGAGGAGGGAGCCCAGAGCCCCAGGAAGCAGGTGGTCAGCAGGAACCCAGAGGAAGCCCTCCCACCACCCACCCAGTGTCACAAGGTGATTCGTACCTGGCCCGTTGGATAGGGGCGGCCGGCAGAGCTGGAGGAACCATAGTGCACTGCCAGGTAAGGGGCTGTTTGAATCCGCAGGTCCCCTTCACGGTCCTCTTTGACCTGGGAGCATCTTAGTGTCCTGCTGTGATTGGGGTCCAGTCAGATGGTCTGGACTGGGGGGGCCCTCTGTGCTTGCTAGCATGGGGGGCTGGGTCCACACGGACCTACGCACTGTCTTCGGTTCCGCTGCGGAGCTGGCACACCCAGGTCCCACTGGAGACTCTCCCAGAGTCACAAAATGCCAACAGCACCGAGAAGATGTGATCCGATGAGACCTCTGGGAACAGACACCTGTGAACTTGTGGTCGAGGGCCTGTGGCCTGTTCTGACCATGCACTGTTTTTAGCAGATGCAATTGTTATGGTGAAGGCTGGGGTCAAGTGCAAGGTGGGCTAAGCCTGATGAAACCGCCCCAGCTCACGTCAAATGAGCCACTTCATGAAGGTGGCAGCTAAGCCCCCAGGTCTCAGTGGCCTCCTCCTTCCATAACCAGGCAAGTTGGCAAAGCTTCGCAGAAGTCCCAGACTAGCCTGGCCCGGGTCTTACCTGCCTTACCTGGAGGACCCTCCGGAGACCACAGACCAGGGGAGCGATGTCGTAGAGCTGGGCAGCGTTGCAGGTCTGCGGAATGGATGGTTCTGCCTGACGTCCACTGTGGAGCTCAGGATGAGATGGTCTGTCCCTTGCTTTTCCTGGATGAGCCAAGCGGGCATCCGGCTCCTGCTGGGGAGAGTGGGCCTTCACGCCTCCCCCATTCCCAACGCGGGCTTGTTTGCAGGGGGGCCATGGGAAGTGTGGGACCTGCAGCCACAGGGGAGAGCTGGTGGCCACAGAGCGGGCTGCGCTGGAGGACGTGGGGTGGGTGAGGCTCTCAGGATGCCCGTGCCGGACAGGTGTCCATGCTGCCTTCACCCGGGTGGGGCTGGCTTTTTCAGGAGGAAGAGGAGGAAGCCCATTCCGGCCCAGGGAGCAGGCCTTGCCTTCCTACATGCCCATTCCTGGCCTGGGGAATCCATACCTGGTAGGGACTCCGGTGGTGGGCAGCTGCATCGTGAAGATGGGCCTGCTGTCTGCTTCAGGGTCTTCAGGAGGGTGCAGGGGGTGTGGAGATGAGTCCACCACAGACACTGCCCTCCAGGAGCTCCCTGCTTAGCAGGGAAGTGCAGACTTGGCTCCCTAGGTGCCCTAAGCCGTGCAGACAAAACCCACCCTGCACTGAGCACATCAGCCTCCCCGGAGAACTCCAGCTCCCTCCTGGGACCACCTCTGCCAATGGCACCAGCACATACAAGTTGGACTCTTGGACTGGGTGGGGGTCTCCTGAGACTAAGGGATCCCAGACCCCAGCTCTGGAGCAGGGAAACTCAGCAAAGACTCCAGATGAGTACCACCCAGCGGTGGACACGGGGAGAGCCCCTGGGTTCCAGTCCCAGCTCTGCCAACTGGCTGGGTGACCTTGAGGGGCTCACGGCCCCTCTCTCAAAGGCTGGCATGAATGCTTTTCACTCCTAAGACAGGAGCATTTCAGACACACCCAAAAGAGGGTGCCCCCACCCCAATGAGCGGAACAGCCTCCGTCCTTCTCCTGGCTGCTCTGCCCAAAACCTAGAGGCCACCTCGGTACCTCCACTTCCTCACCCCTCATTTCTACTGTAGCTCAAGTTCAAAGTTCTCAATGTATTTAGATCCCCACACTTGCTCTGCCCACTCCACTGCCCCTGCTTTACAGAAGACCCCCCTTCCTGCCCCAGCACCCCACATCGGCAACCTTATACCACAGTAGCCTCCTACCTGGTCACGCTACCTCCACTTGCCCTGCTGCAGCCACCACAGTCATTTTTTTAATGCAATCTGCTCCTGTCCCTCCCCTGCTTAGGAAAAAAGAATCCTTAAATGGTTTCTTACCACGCTTAAAATGACACCCATGCATGACCCCCTGCCCCTGCCTAGCTCCCCGGGCTCGTCCTGTGACAGCCTTTCCTGACCTCCCGATGCTCCAGCCAGTCTGGCATTCTTCCAGCTCTAGAACGCGCCAAGCTCGCCTCGGGGCCTGTGCCCTTGCGGTCGCTCTGCCAGCAGCGCCAGCCCTGTGGTCCCACCTGGCCAACTAACTCGCCCCTCAGCCTGCAGCACGGAGGTCTCATTATCACTCCGTCAGAGAGATCTTCCCTGAGCGCCCAAAGGAAACCCGCCCTGTTAGCCGGCCGTGGAGCACCTCGTACATCTTCCCAGCACTGAATCTCCTTTTGCAAATATGTGTTTATTAGTGTGGCTCTTTTGTTTGCTTCGTTAATGTCTGCCTGTCCCCTTGGGCTGTAAATCCATGAGGACAGTTATCTTGTCTGTCTTGTTAGCTGCTATATACCCAGCAGCCGTAGTTAGTGTTGATAGAAGGATGGAAGGGAGGGAGAAAGGCAGAGAAGGAGGGAGGGAAGGTGGGAGGGGGGAGGGAGGAAGGGCCCTGTTTTCATGGTATAACTGCTACTACCCAGCTGACCTCCCCTCCATCCCCGTTTCAGAGAGCTCAGGGAGAAGGTGTCTTCAAATGTGTAATGCAACCTGCTCCTCTATAATCGAGCTCATGTGAACATTGGGCACTTTAGTTTTTACTATTTTTTCCCCCATGACCACAAATGATGCAGTCAAGTTTCCCACATTTGGGGAAATCGCAGGGGCCAGCACGTCCGGAGTGCCATGGATACGCCTCGCCCTGGGAGAACCACCATCGTGATCATGGTATCTCCCCGGCCAGGTACGTATCACATTGGGCACTTCTAAAATGTGACTTCATCACCTTTGATACCTCTTCCTTTTAGCTTCCTAGCTCTTGATTTGTGACACGGTCTCCCTTGTCATTTTTTCCACCGAGTATTTAGTTTTCTTTTTCATGTTGAAATCCAAGTATTTCCTACACAGGTTTCACTCATTAGTGTGTAGGCGGTTCGTGTTATCAGCTCCGTAATAATATTGTCCTGATCTTTTCTAAGTTCTTGTCCTCATAGTTTCATTAACCACAAATTGAAACTAAAACAAAACAAAAAAAGGAACAGTTGTTTAACATCTGAATCTTATTCTCATTCAGGAAATAATTTAGATAAAAATAACCCTCGTATCCCTGAGGGGTGTATGAAGGGAGGTACTGCAGTTTACAGAATTTCATTGTTAATGACCTTAGAGCTTCCTGATTCGTTTCCTTCGGATGCTAACAGAAATCCAAACTGCCGCTCCGCTCGGCCCATCTGAACTTGCTGTATCTGGGAACTTGGGCTCTGAGGAGAGGGCCTTGACCTCTGAGAGCTGCCGTGTCCCCAGGATCTGACCTCAAGGAGAAAGTCTTTCCCAAAGGTCAGATGTTTGTGTTTGCAGGGAACGCTCCTCCTGTTTAAAGCAGACACCAGGACTGCATGCACTTAGGGAGAGCAAGAAGCAACATGAATGGCACCACAGGGAGCACACTGTACCCCAGCAGGGGTTTGTGGGTTGGGCTACTGGATCTGCTGGGAGAGATGCTCTGGGGCTCAGAACTGTGGGCAAGGGCACATCCAAATAGCTTGGAGCTGGTTCTCAGCAAGTGCCAGCAGAGAGGCTGGTCTGGAGCGGGTCTGGGACCGAGGGGCAGAGGCTTTGGGCTGCTTTCCCGGCCCAGTCAGGGGGGCAGCCTGGGTCTGCAGGAGGGAGGGCCCAGGCCTGCGCTCTCCTGCCTTCACCTTCTGTCCCTGCCTGCCGGACTGTGTGTGACCTCACCCCAGGCTGCCGAGAAGTCCGCTGGTGACCAGCACAGCTTGCGGGGCTGTGGCTGCTGCTGGACAAAAGTGTGTCAGGTCACAGAAAGTTACCCCTGACCCCCTGCTACCCACAGTCAAAGAATAAACCTGCCTTCTCTCTGCTAGTAGTGAGTCAGGTCCCTGGGCCCTGGGAGAGGGGGTGGGAAGTCGTGATCCTGACTACACGAAGGTCATATCCAGACCCAGGACCCAAAGCTCTGATAGAAGCTGGCACAGTACTCTCCGCTCTCTGTGCCCCCTCCTTCCCTTCGGCTCTCCTCCTTCCCCCTTGCTTGTCTTCCCTTCTCCAGGCTTCTGTCTTCCTCCTCTGTCCCCACCTTGCTCTGTCGCCCCATCAAACCTCTTGCTATGGAAACTCAGCTTCCTTCTTCCCGGGGCAATCCAAAAACCAAGGGAGACAAAGGCAGTGAGCAATGTGCAAAGGGAAGGCGTCTGCTGCTCATTGCCGCCCAGGCCCGTGGCCTGCAGGGTGCCGAGAGCAGGCCATACTGGGGGGGCCGCTCGGGCAAGCAAGGCCGCTTGCTGGGAGCCACAGCGAGACTGTGGCACAAGGGAAAGGAAAACCGAACCTCATCAACATGGGGTGGGGGTGGGGAAAGCCGGTTTGGCACCATGAGTGAGTTTGCCCACTGCACTGGGACGGAGGCGTTAAAGCCGGTGGGAGGAGCTTCCGCTGTGAGGACCGGAATTGCCCTCCTGACTTGAACAAAACCCATGAAGTGACCGTTTCCGGTCACTGGGCACCAGGCAGCATGGGGCTGTCATTACTGAGAGAAAGGAATCCCATGATGCATTTGTATTTTGATTTCCACCCAGGCACTTTGCAGATGGCGGTGGTCAGAGTTCAGGGCTGTGGAAGGGGCTAAAATTTGGGGGGCAGGGCAGCTGTTCTTGGCTGAATTGCGTCCGTCCCCCACACCAAAAGCACATGTTGAAGCTCTAACCCCCAAAACCTCAGAATGTGATTGGGAGATGAGCCCTTTCAAGGGGTTATGATGTTAAAATGAGCCTTTAGGCTGGGCCCTAACCCGAGCTGACTGGTATCCTTACAGGAAAAGGAAATGTGGACACATAGACACCTTGATCTTGGATTTCAAGTTTCCGTAACTCTGAGGAATAACTTTCTGTTGTTTAAGCCGCTCTGTTGGGGGTACTTTGTCTCCACAGCCCTAGCAAACTAACACAACAGCAAAGGGGGAGCTGGGCTGAAAGGAGACTGTGGCATCGATATGAGCCCCCATGGGTGCTCGGCTAAGGCTCCATGAGGGCCCCCCACCCCCTGAGAAGGGCTGCTGTACAGCGTTACCACAGCTTGTTCTGGGCTTCGGGACACAGCTCCATTCCAGCCCAAAGTGCTAAGACCTCAGTAAGGACTCAGAGCATGCAGGAGTGATCTTGGAAAAGCAGCACCTTGTGAATACTGACCATGGCTTTGAGTAAGGCCAAGGAGAAAACTACAGCAAAGAAAAATATCAGCCTGCCCAAGTCAATATGAAGTGCTTGTAATTTAATGTCTACGAGAACAAAACTCGACACCTTTAAAGACAGAAAACACAAACTAGACTCCCTGCGATGTCTCTTCCATAATGTCCAATACACAATAAAAGAAATAAAAAACCAAACAGAACAAACAAAATATTTTAGACATGAGAAGAAGCAGGATAGTGTGACCCATAATACAAAAAAATTGGCCCATAATTGTTTATTGTAATCCAATAAAAACAGGTCCTCAGCGAACAGAATTAGTAGACAGGAGCTTGTAAACAGCTATCATAAATATGAACAGACAGAGAATTTCCAGCAGAAGAATGGAAATTATAAAAAAGATCCAAATGGGAATTTTTAAAACTGAAAGCTGTAAGACCTAAAGCAAAACATTCATTGGACAAACTTAACACAGATTCGAGTCTGCAGAAAAAAAACGGTCATCGAACTTGAAAGTGGATCAATAGAAATTATCCAGCCTGAAGAGCACAGAGAAAAATTATTTAAAAAAGAGTCTCACTGACCCATGGGGCAATATCAGGTCATTTAACAGCAAAGATCAGAAGGAAAGGAGGGAGCAAGTTGAGTAGAAAAGGTTATTTTCAGGCATAAAGTCTAAACTTCTCCCAGATTTGAAAAAAGGGTGAAAAATTCCCCTGGGGAGGAAGAGGGACGGGGTAGGAGCCAGGGAGCTGGGGAAGGCGGGTGAGCTGGGGGTCAGAGTGGGAGAGTGTAAGGGGCCCCCCAGAGAAAGTGCGAGGCAAGAAAGTGGGGAGGGGAGGGCCTGAGGAGGAGAGGAGAGGGAAGGGGGCAGAGGGGAAGGGGGAGTAGGGAAGAAGAGGCTCCGTAGCGCCAGCCCTGGCTCAGAGAGTTCAACATGGTAGTTTCTGCAAAGCGAAATAAGCCAGACAGAAAACACCAAAAGCCATATGACTTCACTCATTTGTGCAGCACAAAGCTGAGAAAGCAGCAAAGAAACAAAAACTCATGGACACAGTCAGTAGTTTAGTGGTCAGTGGTTATCTGAGGGTATGGGGGGAGGTGGGGGGAGAAGGGAGGGGTCTCAAATATACAATGATGGAAAGAGAACTGACACTGGGTGGTGAACACAGAACACAACACACAGACGATGCACTATAGAATATGACACCTGGGACCTATGTCGTTTTTACTAACCAATGTCACCCCAATCCATTGAACCATAAAAATAAAATTTAAAAAAAGGTGGTCTTCGAGGAAAGGACACCCGCCACTACGCGGGACCACGAAGAGCAGTTGCGGGGACCTGAACCCCTTAGAGCCCACACTCAGCGCCTGAGGCGTGGCTGGGGAGGGGGTATGCTCCAGAGGTATTTTATCTTAATTTTTAGAAGCGTGCTGGCCAAAGGAAGGGGTGAGGAGAGACTGCAGCAGCTGAGACGGGTGGCGGGTGAGGAGACACCTGCCGTTGTTTATGGGTCGTGGAAAGCAACCCACAAAGACAGGAGAAAAAGCCGGTGAGATTTTTTAAAGTGTCCAGCAGGGAGGGGCCCAAGAACTCAGGTGAAGCCCCTTGGACATCCCAGCACATTTTGAGGAGGAAAAGAGAACACAGTGAAGGACTCTTCCCACGGTGAGAAAGGGGGCTGATGGAGCTCAAACCCGAGCAGGTGTACACACCAGGGCCCATTGACACAATAGCTCACACGTACACAATAGCAGGCGCTGCTCTGACATACACATTTGGGAATGGGATAGACAGAGGGGGCCCTTAGACTGGAACCATTCCGAGTTTGAGGCATCACCCACGTACGCTCACAAGTGCTAGGAGAGGCAGACAAGAACGGGAGGGGCCTGATCAAGTCACAGAAAAACAGTAACCACTTCGGCCATGAACCACCTCTGTGCCACGCACTGCGCCAGGCACGCCCCTAAACTATCTCATTTAATCCAACTTCAGAATGTAGCTGTGGAGCAAGTGTAATTATTCCCATTTCGTCGGTGAGGAAGCTAAGGATCACAGAGGTCAGGGGACCTGCTCAAGGCCACACAGACAGTGAGCGGCAAGGGTAGGGTTTAAATTCAGATGTTTAATGCAAAAGCCTATGGCTCCCATGCAGCCTCGTGTTAGGACTGGTGTGGCTGTGACAGGATTGGGGGAGGGGATTCTAGAGGGCTAGAGGGGCTCCTCAGACCTGACCAGCTGGGGGGCAGGCTCACTGTAGAGTGGGGAGGTAAAGGGAACCCCCTTTCCCACTTGGAATGGGAGCCTAAAGTGATGCTTCCCTAAAATTGGGGCCATAGACCCCTTGGGGAAGCTGACAAAAACTAGACGCTCATCTCAGAAAAGATGTCCACAGTTTTTTATGATATGAGGGGATCACCCAAATCAACTGATCCATGCAGGGGCTGAACCAAGGGCCGGCTCGGCTGGCTGATGCTTTGGCCAGGCCACCCTGAGCCAAGCGCGTGCCCTTCTGCTTGAAGCTGTGATGACAGCGAACATGGTTTGATAAATGCATTAGCACGCCGTGGGATGCACCAGGCCAAACCTCCGATTACCATGGAAGGACTCGTGCTCTCAGCTGCTGGGAATGCTGCCACCCGATAGTCCCCATCCCTCTTCCGGAACCGTCCTTGACGGAAGAAGGTCACCTTGCCCAGCCCTGTCTCCTTCCCAAGGTTAAACCAGATCAGTGAGTGGCTGGGGGCAGCTTTGAAGGGCTCCTCCCTTCCTGCACCCTGATTTTGGAAGTACTCCCTAAGAAAGCACCCATTCACTCCTGTCCCTCTCAGAGCCAGCTTCTCCGAGAACCCCACCACTGAGACAGGGACTCTCTCCTTGAGTCATAGCAGCAACTGACAAGGGGTATGGAGACTGCAGATTAAGTCATGTCATTCCCTGTTTTCATGCGAGAAGGCTGAAATCCAGAGAGATGTCCACTCGCCCAAGGGCACAGAGCGAGCAATGTTACAGTCAGGATTTGAACTCAGTTCATCAGAAGCCAAAGTCCATATTCATTACACCTCTGTTTCATCCACAAGTGGGGGCAGCTCCCAAAGAACAGGCAGGTGGGGGGTGTGTGTGAAACAAGGCTCGGACCCCTGAGAAATGGAAGCTGAACCCCTTGGTCCTAGAAGGACGGTCCATCCCCGTGCTCCCCGGCAGCGTGGGCACCTTCAGGGTTGGACAGTTTACCAAGCCATGCTGAGGCTGCCTTCAGCCTGGGGGATAGGCGGAGGCCCCTGGGCTCGGCTCCGACCAGGGTCTTGTAGGGTCTTGCAGTGCCTACAGTTCACACCTTCACCCAAAAGGCCACCTGCTGTCCCTCAGGCAGCCACAGCCCTGGGTGTACATCCTCACTCCGCTCGCTGGTTATTGGCTGCGGGATCTGGAGCAGGCCACACCCCTCGCTGGGCTTCCTCCTCCTTCTGCTCCAGAGGGTACCTCAAGCTCAAGGACAGGGCCCCGGGTGAGTGGGCATTCTCCTCACCCCCCTTGCAGTCCCGTTCCTCCTGGCGAGGCCCAATTTCCGGCCGTCCTCGCTCCCCCTCCCCGGACACACCCCCACACCCTCTGAGACGTACACCCCAGCTGTCTCCCTGTTTGCGCCACGCCCTGGCATCATTTGGGGTGACCTGAAGACCCGTTCCACAAGCCAGCCTCGTGAGCCCTGGACTCCCCATCTCCAGGCCCTTGACCGCTAGCTCCCCTCAGGCACTCACACCCTTGGCTCACTCCCCGCTGCCCTGCCCCATCAGTCTCCTCTCTGCCAGTCTATCAGGAAGCGTCTTCACTGCCCTGCCCAGCCAGGCCTGCGTGCCAACCACCTGGCCCACTCCCGCCAAGCCGGAACAGCCCAGAGTAAAGGCCTTTCCTGCCTGTCAGAACACACTTCCTACTGACCCCAGTCACACAGACTCTTCGTAACTGACCAGAAGGCGGCAGAACATGCAATCAGTTACATCCGCTAAGGCCGTGCGGCACTCTGTTCATCTAATGACAGGGCAGAAGAGGTAGCTTGACTGCTGTGTCAGGTGTCTCTTCCCAGCTCCTTACCGTCACCATTGCCACAAGCTGTGGGGCCTGCTCAGCTCCCGGCCGCCTGGCTGCCTCCCACACTCACGCATCAAAGCCCCCCCAGCGTCGGCCTACAGCCCTCTTCCAAGCCCACAGTGCTCCTAGGGGCAATCTTGTAAACAGCGGCCGCAAAACACCCAGGTCTGTTCCTCAGCACCCCATGACAATCCTTTGATTGATCCCCATGTCTCTCAGCAACTCTTCTCAACTTGTATGAGTTGCCTGGAGCCCTCACCCGCCAACCCTGGAAGACACACTTGCTTCCTTGACCCCGTGACACCTGAGGCCGCGAACCATAACCCGCCCCAGCTGACTGGGCTTAAGCCTTTTCGGGGCACAGACCCCATGGTCTGCTCTCTCGGCTGGCCCCTCGTTCTGCCAGCTCCCCGCTCTTCCTCTTCTACCTTCAAGAGCTTCCTTCCTCCTGACGCGGCCGTGAAGCCGATAAACTTACTGGAAACACACACACACACACACACACACACACACACACGTCCTCAATTCTGAGCCTCCCCAGCGCTGAGATCTCTCCTCCCCTTCCCCACTAAGCTTTCTGAAAGAGTAATCTGTAGTCTCATATACCCATCTTAAGACAGGAAAAAAAAATATCACCCATGAACTCCAGCAGAAGAGTCATAAAAGTAATAGTGTAAATGACCAAGTGGAGTTTATGCTAGAAATTTCACGACTGTCTACATTAAGAAATTTATTAATGCAATTTATCTCATGAATAGATGAAAGGAGAAATGATCATTTGATCGATGTCCAAAAGGAGTTTGATAAAATCTAACACATTTTAAAAAGACCCCTCTTAGTAAACTGGGAATAGAGGGATAATTTCAAAGCAGAATAAAGAACAAATCTAAACCAGGTGCTAACGTCATGCTGAGAGATGAAACACGCCCCCATAAGTGCACAAGGATGTCCTTGATTAGAGCTACCATAAAGAATGGTGTGGAAGTAAGTCTGGTTAATGCAATCATCAAAGAAAAAGAAAATAGTGGTGTAATTATTAGAAAGGGAGAATCAGGGTGGGAGAGGAGGGGGGGAAGCTAAATATAAGGTGATGGAAAGAGAAGTCACATTAGGTGGTGAACTTATTATACAACAAGGTGACAATGCACTATAGAATTGTATGCCTGAAACCTATGTAATCCTTGCTAACAGATGTCACCCCAATAAGTCTAACAATAAAAATGAATTAAAAAAAAAAAAGAAAGAAAGGGAGAATCAACAACCTGATGGACGCCATAGGAAACCTGGTAATGCATAGGAGAATTTAACAAGGCAGTAAGTTACAAAATAAATACAGAAAAATTTAGTAATTTTTCTCTTTAGCGGTAGCAACCAGTTAAGGAAATACAATGGGAAAAACGATTGCAGCACAATGGAAACCAAACTATAAACTGTCAGGGGACAGAATCTTAACAAGGAGAATGCAGGCCCTCCTAAAGAAAAGCTCTCACATTTTACTGAACAGTTCAAATAAATAGAGGGCCTACTTGGTTTGAAGGTAAGAAGACGGAATATTGTAAAAACGTCCGTCTCCCCTCAATTCACCTATATATTTTCCATAATTGCAATCAAAATCTCAATTGAGTTTTTGAGTAGAAATGGATAAAATAAATCTAACATTAAATGGGATGAGTAAATTTGAGAAAATAACCTAAGAAAATTTGCAGGGAAAAAAGACTGATTTAGCACACCTCCTGATGCTTGTCATATCAGATATGAACAAATGTCTTTTAAACCTCCAGTAATTGCAGCAGTAGGGTACTGGTGTCCGAGTAAACAGATCGTGGGAACAGAGAGGATCTAATTGGCATTTCGAGTCAGTGGGAGAAAGCATGCACTACAAAGAAAGGGTGCTGCGATTTCATGAAGACTCTTTCCGGATTGGGTTGGATTTCCTGAGACAGTGAAAATCTCCACATGTCAAGGGCACACTATATAACAAACACAGTAGACTCTCCGTTAATCAGAACTCAAGCAACCGGCAAAAACATTTTGGTACACCAAAATGTTAAGCGAGTTTTCTAAGTAATAAAGCCAAGGGGATTTTGCTTTCTTTTTCGCCTCTTTCTGTATTTCCAATAGAAAGGTTATTTTTATAACATGTGCTACTTCTGTAATTAGAGAGCAAAATGATTTCCACTTTTTAAAAAACGAAGGAAGGAAACAAGAAAGAAAGGAAGAGATGAATGAAAGAAGCAAGGATACTTGCATCTTGGGTGTTGTTCCAAAGTTACTCTTTATCTATACAAAATATATGTGCTTTAAAAAAAAATGCAAATGCAAGTGGTAGGTAGCATGCTCCACACCTGGTTCTGTCCTTTTGTTTTTCCATTTGGCAACTGATCTCCGTCCGTTACACCAACTTAGATTTGCACCGACAATGCACGAATGCCCCATCCTTGCTAACACACCAGGCCATTGTTGGTTTTTCCTGAGTTTTGATGGATGAAAAATGACATCATATTGTAATTTTAATTTGCATTTCCCTCATTACAGGGTTGAACATCTTTTCATACACGTATGAGCAGTGAATTTTTCTGTGAACTTTATTCACATCCTTGGCCTATTTTTCCATTGAATGTTTCCTTTTCTATATTGACTTGCAGTGGCTCCCTATAGAGAAAATAGTAGGTATTTGTCTGCCACAGCATGTTTGCAAATATCTTTTCACAGTTTATCATTTGTTGTTTGGTCTTGTTTGCTTGTAAGTTATTTTTATTTTTTGAGACTTTATTTTTCAATTACATTCTTCATTTCAGTTCATGTAATCTAATCTCAGCCTAGTCCTTTGTAATGGTTTGTATGTTTTCCTTTATGCTGGCTATCTCTCTGTTGAAATTATCATAAAATTCCCTGAGCAGTTTTATAATCGTTGTTTTGAGCTCTGTCTCCGTTGAATTATTTGTCCCCATCCTGTTTACTGTAATTTTCTGTTATTTGAATTTATTTTGAGCTCCTTTTCTCTGGTTTCTCATTATGACAGCTTCTCTGTTTGTAGATATTCTGCTCCTTAACCCGACACTCACTGCTGCAGTTTCTTTGGTGTTCACTGCTGATACTGGGCAGTCAGAGGTCTGGTGCAGAGAAGTGGCCGGGATTCACGCCTTTATTTGCAAGTAGTATGGGTGTAATTATGCCTCTTTGTTCTCAGTTTGCCCCGAGGACTCTGCCCTGAGCCTTGGGAGTCGGCTGTCCTGTATGCTGGTCTCTCAGACCATTCTACCTGTGGGCCAACAAATGTGCACAGCCCCCTCTCTGCTTCTCCTTCCAAGCCTGAGTGGAGTCAAACTGCTGTTCCTCACCACCTTCATGGCTCCCCCTCCTCTAGGAACTGGAGTGGGGTCGGGCAATTGCATCTTGCAGAACTGTTCTGCACTTCCTGGGGGCCAAAGTGAGATCTGGGTGCAGTGTCTCATGCCTCCGCCTCTGGGCCTCCTTTGCTCTACCCCACGGACCGAGTGAGGTCCCTATCTCTCACCCATCGCCTTTATCTTCCTCCCTCCCCCAGCGGTAGAGTTCCGAGAGGGGACCCACGTGTGGCCCACGTCTCGGCACTCCCCATGTGTTTTCTCCTCTGAGTGGCCCACTGCCCACCTGTAGGTACTTGGATATGATGAGCGGGTTTCTTAGTTGTGTTTGTTCATTTTGTAGGGAGTCCTTAGTTGAGTTACAGATGCTTTACTTCTTGTAATCTGCAGGGGAGTTTTTCAGGGGTCCCTCTCACGCTGCCTTTTGTGGCTCTCTCTACTTGTATGTTATTTTTATATAGTTGATTTAATCAGTCTTTTGTCATATGGCTTCATAAGCAAAGAATGCTCCCCTACTCCAGATTTTATATATATATATGAAGTACTTATATCTATATATCTTATAAATTTATAAATATAATTTATATATAGATATATAATTTTATATGTAAATTATATCTATCTATCTATATATTTTTAAAATGTCCCATGTTTTCTTCTAGCACTTCCATGTCTTCAGTTTTAACTTCCATATACTTGCTTCATTATTTTGATGTAAACAGTGAAGTAGGAATCAACTTTCCCCCCACATGCGTCCCCGGGTGTCCTCAGCCCTATTTATTGAACAATTTGTCTTTTTCCCTCTGATAGGAAAAGCCATTTTATAATATATTAAATTCCCATTTACGATATACTAAACTTGGGCCCATTTCTGAGCTCTTTATTCTGCTCTGTTGATCTCACTGAACACTTCCCTGATACTTCTTCACTTTAACGATGTTTTCACATGGGGTAGGACTGGTCTCTTCTCATGGCTCCTCTTTATGAAAATTCTCTGGCTATTTGTATATATTTCATTCTCCATATGGGCTTGAGAATAAGCTGGTCTGGTTTCAGGAAAAGAATTATCGAGATCTTATCTAGATATTTAGGTCAAACATAATTTAGGAGGAATTGACATCTTTATAATGCTTAGAATCAACATTTTCCAATCCAAAAAGGAAGATTTTCATCTCCATCTGGTGAGTTCTTCTCTTCTGTTTCTCAACAATACTTTAAAATTCTTCACATGGACCTTGTCCTTTATTGCCATTACAATCGGGTTTTCTTTTCCATTGCATTTTTAAACTTCTGGTGGTTTACATAAGAATGTTATTAATTTGCCATATTTATTTTGCATCAGCAATTCTATAACATTCTTACTATTTGCATTTTTCCCATTGATTCTCTTAGGTTTTCAAGGTGTGCAATCACATCATTTTACATTAATGATATCATTTTACTTCCTGTTCCCCAATTTGGTGCTTCATTTCTTTCTCTTACTTAACTGCTTTCATTAATACTTGCTCTAACTGCTCCTTAGTCTACTGGAAATCATTCTATAGTTTTATCATTAAGTTAGATGATGGATCTGGTTTAAAATAAATAGAAAAATAATCAAAACAGGGGGTTCCCTGGTGGTGTAGTGGCTAGGCCTTGGTGCTCTCAATGCTGTGGCCTGGGTTTGATTCCAAGCCAGGGAGCTACCCCCTACCCCCAAAAAAGTAATCAAAACATAAAATAGGTATTTCACAGGAGAGGAAATAAAAACAGTTCAATAAATATATGAAAAGATGCTCAACCTTATCTAGAGCATTATCAGCTCATTCTTTAAATGCTAAAATCCAGATTTTTGTCCTTGGTTCACTGCTTTTCTCACTGGATGCTTTCTTTGGGACCATCTGGCACAAGCTGATGTCTCCCAAGTCTATGGCTTCAGGTTGACCTTGCCCCAGAGCATTTCATTAGAATATTCAGCGGCTTCCTAGACACCCCCACTTGGGTTTCCTGCCAGCTCCTCAACTCAGCACATTCAAGACTGAACCATCTGGACCACCAAACCTGAGCCCCATCTTAGCAAGAAGAGCCCTCATCTGCCTACTTCTCCTCAGTAAAGCCTCCTCCCTCTTCCTCAACCTGCCCTTCGATCACAGTTTCCTCCTAAATGCCACCCTCATCCATTGTCCTGGTTCACGTCGCCTTACACCCCTCACCGGGGTTACTGCAATGGCCTCCTAAATGGTTTTTCCTTCTCCATTCCGGACTCTTCTAGATCCAGCTTCCAGAATTATTGCTGCCAAGGTGTATTTCCAAAACACAAATTCAACCATGTCACTTTTCTTCTTAAAATAAGTGGCTCCCAATTGCCACCAAGATGAAGCCCAAGCTCCTGACAGGGTGTCCAGGGCTCCTGTTGCCTGGTCCCACCCAGCCTGCCGCAGCTTTCCCACAGCTCATCTTGGACTCTCCATTCTAGAAATACAGTATCTGCAGTTTTGCTTTCATGGTTTTAGTTACCCACGGGCAATCGTGGTCCAAAAATATTAACTGGAAAAATTCCAGAAATAAACAATTGATAAGTTTTAAATTGTGTGTTCTGTGTAGTGTGATGAAATCTCTCACTGTCCCACTCCACCTGCCTGGGACACACAGCATCCGTTTGTCCAGCATCTTTATGCTACACACGCTACCTGCCAGTCAGGTAAGCAGCCTTCTGGGATATCAGACCCACTGCCATACACGTGCCTGTGTTCTGGCCACCCTTATTTTACTTAATAATGTCACATTCACGTCACTTGTATTACTGTATATTGTTCTATTTTATTATTAGTTATTATTGTTACTCTCTTACTGTAACTAATTTATAAATTAAACATTATCATAAATATTTTAAGTATGAATGCATAGGAAAAGATAGTGTTATAGGGTTTGGTGCTATCCAAGTTTCCAGGCATTCACTGGGGGTCTTGGAATGTACCCGCTTCGGATAAGAGGGTACAACGGTACCGAAGCCTGGGCTGGTCATCCTAACCACCCCCAACCCCTGGGCTTAGCTTCCAGGCAACTTCACTCAAGCACACTGCTTACCACATTTGTATTTGAGATTTTGGATAGATAGATGGTAGGTAGATATAGATAGATAATAGTGTGTGTTTATCAAACCAATATAGACACATGGTTAAAAAAATCAAATTGTATGAAAAGGCTGATAATGAATAAAACCATCCCAGGACCACCTCTTGCAACCCCAGCTGCATTTCGTGGAGACGGCCTCTCTCAGCCGTCTCTTCTGGGACTTACTTCCATATCGCTGCATAGCTAAAGTCGTTCTTGGATTTATCAGATTTACACGTCCTTTGTACTTCATATAGAACAGATGAAGGTTCAGGCCATCACACCGCCCACACCTTGTCTCTCCCATTCTGTCACCCTCACTGGTTAAACAGCATTTATATCACTGTGACCATGTACACATGGCCCTTGCGGGGTTTATTAGGGTTCGAGGATTAAATCTTATCTGTATGTGTAGAGTTTTGGTTTTCCAGGCATTTCTAATTGTCTTTATTTTATTTTTGTCATGATCACCTTTAAGTTCTCCATGCTTCACTCCAAAGTTCTGGAAGCTTGGGTACTTTATTGAGTCTCCTTTCTTTCTGGAGACCCCCTGCCATGGGTCCTCGGTCTCTAGGCTCAGGGCACAGCCATCATCAGCCTGGGAATTCTCCCCGCTGCTCTCCACATCGGAGCCACTTTTTCTGGATTTTTCTGTCTGCCTTTCTCAGCTTACTCCTTTCTTTTGCTGGAGCACATTATTAATTATTTCCTTAAACAGGGTGCTGTATCCTTACTTATTTAAAAAATGTCTTTATTTTACTCTGATGCTGGATGGTAACGTGTGTGGGTGTTGAATTCTGGGTAGAAATGACTTGCCTCCTGAATTTTGAAGGTCTGGTTCGTCTGCCTTCCAGGGTCTGCGGCTGCCGTTCAGAATTCTCACACCACCGAAAGCTTCACTGGGATTTTATATTTTCTCTCTGAACTTTTTTTGGGTTATTCTCTTTGTCCCCGATACACTGCAAATTTCGGTGGACGTACTCATACACTGCTGGGGGTCTAATTTTATTCTTCGTCCCGGGACGGACTCCGTGAACTCCGCAAAGGCCTCTAACCGTCAGGGTTGCAAATTTCCCCTTGTTACTGATTTGATCGTGTCCTCCCCTCAAGGTTGTCTGTTCTCTCTTTCTGGAACTCCTATCCGTCCAATTTGAACCTACCAAATTGCTTCTCTTTTCATTCTTACCATCTTTTCCATCAGTCTTGTTATTCTGCTTTCTGGGGGATTTTTTAAACTTCATTTTCCAATGCTATTGAACATTTATCTGCTGCTTTCTGGGAGAGTTCCCTAATCC
Source organism: Lyroderma lyra (assembly GCA_004026885.1). Lineage (NCBI taxonomy): Eukaryota > Metazoa > Chordata > Mammalia > Chiroptera > Megadermatidae > Lyroderma > Lyroderma lyra. The sequence goes on along the minus strand of PVJL010000155.1, from coordinate 475,086 downwards.
TAGCCTCCATTGCACCGACTATTTTATTTTGACAGCCATTTTTAAAAATGTTAAAATTTCCGAAGAGCACTCTCCTTGTCCTCCGGGTTTTCCATTTTCGTACTGTGGTATTAGAGGCCGTGCTTGTCTTGTTTGAATTCTTTTCTGTTCCTTCCGTTATGTCCATGTCCTCGGGGGTCTTATTTCTCGGTTTTCCTCAGTCTCATTACGTTGGAGCCTCTCCGTGAGGGTGGATTAGCTTTGGCCATATCCATGCACATATTTAAGAATAAGACACGGACACGTCCGTTGGGAGCTGTGTCCACAGGTGGGTTTTCTTAGTGGCTGAGTTCGGGTTTGGGGTTCTCAGTGGGTGTGATGTGGGGACCCTTCCATGTCCATTTTCTGGGACCACTCAGGTTTCCTGAGAAGAAATCTTCAATCTCCTGGTTGAGGGGTAGAGCCCTGGTCGTATAATGAATAGTTTGGTGGTAGGGGTCGACTGTTACATAAGTGAACTTGCAAATAATCTCCGTAGTCCGGTCCCAGATCTCATTCTTGCCCTTCTACCACCACACCTGGCCCTTTGGGGACCAGTCCTCAGGGGTCCTCCAGGGGTAAATAAGCCCTTTCTCTCCTACCTCTCTCTTCCCTAGCCTGCTGCTTTCTCCATGCTTCTACCTGACCATTCCAAACTTCTTCCTGTTCTCAGCTTTCTAGAATTTTGTGGAAACTTCTCATTTGTTTGTGGCCTCTCCTCATCACTGTGTGTTAATGTTTGTTTTTTGTTGTTTAGTTTTTTAAATCCCCCTCCTGTAAGTTTAGAGGGGTCTTGGGAGAGAAGAGAGCTACAAGTTCATTCAACCTGTCATTTCCGGTGACAGTCTTACCACCACCAACAGCTGTTTCTCAATCATGTCTGTGTCCCCAGAGCTGAGCCCAGTGAATGGCATATAGGTCAGCAGTTTGTAAAACAGCCAATGAATGAAGTGGAACCTACTGGTCTCTCTGCATCCCTCATGGTTAGTACAGTGCCTGCTTGGCCAGGATAACAAAGGGGCACAAAAATCATGTCACATTACAGAGTGGTGAGGGTCCTGCAGACATTCGGTCTGGAGAAGAAAAGACAAGGTGTTGGGGGCAGGGTGGTTAGAGGACATGCGTGGCGTTTCTAGCCACCTACAAATATCAGAGAATCTTTCCTATAGAAGAGATATTTTCATGTAGAAGGACTGACACTTTTGATGTGGCCTCAGAGGACGTGAATAGGACGATGAGAGGTGAGAGATACTCAGTGACAGTTCGGCTCCTTACACGCAAACACTTTTTCACCTCTCAGCTCAGCCAGCTCCCTGACCATCAAACAGACGACAGGTGAGGTAATGAGTTCCCTGCCCCGGGAATGTTCGAGCAGGTCTGGACACCCGCTATTAGAGCTGCTGTAGAGAGAATTCACCTAATTGGTTGAGAAATTAGAGCAGATCTTTTTTAGATTAGAGCAGGTGTTTTAACGCCTTCTTATATAACAAATGTTTTGATAATACCCTCTTTCTTATGCTGACATAAAATAATAGAGAGTAAAACCTACTTTAAAAAGGATATAGTGAGAAAACAATTCCCTAATTGACATATAAAAATAAAAATGACAGGATTAGACTATGGGAGTATGTGTGTTGACATGTAAATATCCGGGCATGATGATGCATAATAGAACGAAGCAGGGAAGCTTGCGTCTGTGTGTAGAATCAGCATGACGGCAGCGGTGCCGGTGCAGATGGGTACAGCTATGTCGTGTCAATGACTCAGTTCTGTGGGGGGCTCTGCTTTCAGAGATGGGGTTTTCCCAACTAACATACAACGCTTAATGAAGTTCTAAAGAAAGTTCTCCTCGATTTATCGCCACAAGCCTTCCTAGCAAATTCAAGTGTGTTTGTAAGTAAACCAGAGTTCAGAGATCATGACAAACAGGTTTCTGCTGCTTGACAGGCAGTTGAAAGCCACGAGAGACATGGGACAAACCTTTTCTGTGCAGAACTGTTCTTGCACATAGCATGAGGACAGGCATACGCGGCCTGTACCTTCGAGCATTCCTCTGATCACTGTGACAATAAAAAGTGCTCCCCCTTCCATATTTCTAAAATGCCCCCCAGGATTGACTGCTATGGAACCATGATGATCGCTAAGGTTCCTTCCAACCCCAGGATCCGCCGATTCCCTCAGGAGCTGGACAAACAGCAGGAGAGCAGTTCAGTGTGTGGCACTCCCCAGTCCCCAGGGTCACCTGGACTGGTGGACGCAGAGCAGCTGCCGCCTCAGGCATCTGCGGGGGCTTCCTCTTTCCATACAAATCTAGCTCAGCCAAGGTACCACCAGCCCCATCAGCCCCACCCCCACGAAGAAGGTTCACTGACTGGGCGTGACTGCCCCTGCATTTGAGCTTCCTGAGAAGGGTAAGAAAACCTGGTGCTTAAAATGATGGCATCCACAGTGCTCTCCACAGCACCCTGGTCGCCCTTTCTTACTTGCCCTCCAGGAGAACCAATCCCCAGATCTGAAGGAAACCAGCCACACGTATGCTCCTCACTTCCTGGGCCAGAGTGGCTGGAGAATCTCCCACAGTGCTGTGCAGGCTGCTGGGCCCCTGCAGACATGGGTCCCCTACCTGGCTGACTCTAGCTCTTCTCTCCTGTCCCCCAGGACCTCTCGTAGCTCCTGAAGCTGCCCAGTCCACGACTTCCTCCAGGCCGTCAGCAGACCACGTGCCCCTGGTCAGACAACCACAGAGCACGTTGGTGGGACCGACTTTAAGACCCGTCTCCTCTTCCGGATGAGTTCTCTCTCCGTCCCGAACCGCATCTCCTCCCTGCACCTCTGAGGTCCCCTCCGTAGTTCTTTTCCCTCCCTCTTCACCTTTCACCACTTTTAAGTCCTTCTTCTCAGCTCAGAAACAGGCCCATCTTTTCCAACCTACACGGGGGACAGAAGCCCCTTTGTCCTACTTCCCTTTCAAACTACCGCGCGGCCTGCCCTCTGTCTTCGCACCAGCGCGAAGGTTCATCTACACGTTCTGTGTCCTCTTCCTCAATGTCCTTGACCCGCTGCAACCTGCTGCCACCACGATGCTGCAACCACTGTGTCACTAATGATCGAATTATCAAATTCTGTTTTCAGTCTTCATCTCCTAAATTCTCTGTAGCCCTTGACTCTATGTATGTGGGGGACCCCAAAAATCCCAGAATGATCTGGAGGGCGGGCCCCTGGTACTCTAGGCTCTCCCCGCTAGGTGAGTGTGCTAGGAGCCCGTCTGCATCCGGGTACCCGCTGGCAGTGTTGTGAGAGGCTGCGTTCAGCTTCAGTGAATTGCTTTGGAGACTCTTCCAACACATTTGCCCATTGCATGACGGGTGATTGACACGAACGACGTGCAGCATGACCACGCACCTGCCCACACCGCGCTGAGTGCCCAGCAGTTTTTGACCAAAAACGGCATGGCCCCCGTGCTCCCCGCTTCCTATTCACCTGAGCCACATTTTTTGGTTTTGTTGTTTCCCCAATGAAAAAAGTCCTCAAAGAGAAATATTTTGCGACCGTGGAGGAGGTGAAACAAATGGCAGAAGCACTCAGAGGCATCCAAATTGACAAGTTCAAAACCAGCGCTGAGCCGTGCACAAAGTGTCTCCATAGTGTACTGCGTTACATGGAGCGTACTTAGAAGGTGACGAAAGTTTAAATGTGTACGAATCAATCCACAATGTTTTATAAATAAATCCCACTTCCTGTCCCTCCCCGCCCCCGCCCCAGGTATGCTCTTTTTCCTGAATGTTCTCTTCCTTTCTCTGATCGCTTTTATTTGGTGGTTCCCTGGCTGGGAATCGAACCCAGGCTGCGGCGTTGAGAGCTCTGTATAGTTAGCCACTGCACCACCAGTGATCCCTGCTTTCCCGTCTGTCTTTGCTGGTCCTTCCCACTTCCCCACACTCCGTCCCTCCTCTCTTTTTTCTCCTCCTCCACCCTCCCTGTACACGGCGAGGCCCCTGTGTCCCCCACCTCTCCCTCTCCGTTTCTAGATGATCCCACCCACGCCTATGGCTCCAACAAGCCTGCCTGACCGGGCTCCGCCTGCTGGGTTCCTTACCCCACCGGACGGTGCCACCTCCACCCCGCGGCCCCAGCCGCACCCCTGAGAATCGTGCTCAACGTTTCTCCCTCCCACCCCACGTGCATGCTGCCCCCAAATCCTGCAGATGCCCTCCCAGATCATCCAAGCCTGGCACCTGGCTCTCCTCTCCATGTCTTCTGTCACGGTCCTCATCCTGAAGCCCTTCTCTAAGAGTCCCAGCTGGTCTCCATGGCCACCAGGGACTCCCCATTTCAGTTCTTCCGCCTGATTTTCTACAGTTCTCTTTGGAAGAAGCCCAGTCAGTGTCATGACATTCTTCTCCGTCTTACTAAAGCCCCCACAGGCAGCACCTCATTGCCCATGGCTAAAGCTGGGGCTCCTCCGAAGGGCCTAGGACGCCCTTCCCCAGCCTGCCTGCCCGCCTCTACAGCTGCCACCCTGAGTCTCTGTAAGCCCTGAACACACGTGCACTGCAAGACAAGCCCTTTGCTTCTCAGACAGTCTCTGTCCTCTCTCGTACAGTATGGCTTTTATGCATCTGCAGATGCTGGTCATGACCTTGGGGATCTGAGAGCTATGTCCTTGCCTCACGCTTAGTATTACCATCTTTGAATAAGCAGTGCCCAGCCTCGTGCTGGCACAGAGCAGTGCTCTGTGATGATCAGTACAATGAGCAGGTAGATTGATTAAAAATTATGTCCCTGTCTGCCTCTGCATCATGCCATCATCCCCTAGACCAGATTGGAATGTGCACACAAATGAAATCGTGTTGAAATGCGGATTCTGACTCAGTAGGTCCTGAGTGGGGCCCGAGAATCTGCCTTTCCAACACACTCCCAGGTTCTTGATGCTGCTGGTCTGCAGAGTGCGCTAGAGGTGCAAGGCCCCATCCCAGGCCAATAGTCCCCAAACTTTGCTGAGTATTAGAATCACCTGGAGAGCTCTGAAAAAAATCGCAATGCCCAGGGTGCACCGTATACAAATCAGAACTTCTGGGGGGAGGTGCCAAGCGGCAGTATGATTCCCAGATGATTCTGATGTGCAGTAAAGTTGGGGAACCCCTACCTCATGCCATCTCTTCCTTCTTCAGCGGTGATATTCAGCCCTGGGTGCTCATTACAACCACCTAGGGAGCTTTTAACAACTGCTGATGCCTGGGCCCCCCCAGATCAATTAAATCAGAATCTCTGGGATTTGGACCTCCGTGTTTTAAAGCTCCTGGGTGCAGCCAGGGTCAAGAGCCATTATTTTCAGGCCCTGGCTCCAAGGAGAGGCTGCAGATTTAAAGAATCACGAGTCCAGGGTGCAGAGCAGGTGTGATGTCAACCCCCAGGCCTGGCTTTCCAGTTATGCACTGTATAATCTTCGAGAAGTGAATTTAGCCTCACCACTAAAATGAGATTAAAAATACATGCCCTCCCTACCCCAATTTTAGTAGAGTCTTCTAGAACAGATTTGGGAAAAGCGCCCACACACGAGCCTGTCCTCACCTCTCTCATATGTGGTGACCTCACCTCTCTCATATGTGGTGTCCCCCCACATTGGGCTGGCTTCAGAGGCCCATGGCCGGGAGACGTCTCCTCTGCATGAGCCCCCAACTGCAGGCCCAGCTCAGGAGCAGATGGTTTGGTAGCAGCCCAGGCCACCAGAGGGGATGTCACGAGGACTTGCATTTGTAGGCAGACTGAGAGGTGGAATCAAACACAGCCCCTGCCAAGCAGTCTGGCCTGCAGCCTGGATGCTGCATGATGGGCTGGTCGCCCCGAGCAGGAACAGGGCACCCCCGCTGTCCCCTGCACACACACACCGCAGTGCTGCCACCTGACCCACAGCAGGGAGCCTGCAGGTTTGCTCTAGCCTCCTCTTTCATGAGCTGTCTCTGCAAATCTATGCTGGCGGTGTGGGAAAGGCACCAAATGCACACAAAAACCACAGGTTCAAGTCCGGCCTGCTCCCCGCAGCTGCATGCGCTTGGACTCTGTCTCCTTGGCTGGTGCTCTTCTGTTCTATTTTATTAGCAGCATAGATACATATACAAAGGCCCTGGACCAAGCTGGCACACTCCTGTCCTTGGAGACAGAAGAAAGCCAGGCCCTCAAGGCTGGGGGCAGGTTCTCGGTCCTCAGAGCAACATGGAGACATATTTATATTTGAAAACTTTCTATACAAAGGGCGTCTGAAAAAAATTCCAGCCATAGATGCCTCTTTTTCTCATATAACACGGCTGGATATTTATTCTGCATACAGCCCTCGTACGTATTTGAAATTGAAATTTAACTGGGCAGCCTGTGTATTTATTTGCTAAATCCAGTGGCCCTCCAGGAGCGGAAGGAAGGAGTTAAAAGGAGTAGCTGGGGGGCTGGGAAAGGGTCTTGACTCAAACTCCCCTCGTTCCACCATCTCACCCCAAGGGACGGAGTCAACATGACTCTCTCCGGCTCTGCAGGAAAAACATGTCCTCCTGCCACCTTCCTTTAAACGTCTCTACCTGCGTGGCTGAGGCCTTGCACTCTACAGTGAGAGTCCTTAAGGTTCGCAGCACAACAGAACAGAAGGAACCTTCCAGTTCAACCAGCCCCTCCAGTTACTGCTGAGAAGTCTGAGCCCAGAGAAGGATGAGTTTCCCCAAGTGAGGACCTGGGCTGGGATGCTCAACTCCTCACCTGTCTGGTCAGCTCAGCCCCAGGCCTTGTCCCTGACCATCAGCATAGAAATGCCTGTGACTTAACATGTGGAGCCACTCAGCAGCTGTGCAATCTAGGATCAGGAGCCGAAGAGGGCCTTAGGTCCTCCCTAGTCACAACCCAACCAGAAGCAAAGCTGCAGAGAAGCCTGCCCCGAGGTGAGAAAAAGGACTTCCCGGGCACCTGGAGGAGGCCAGGTTGCCTGGGGCCGGCCCCATGCCCTGCACCAGCCCCTGCGGCCTGTAGGGGTTCTCACTGGCGACAGCACAGAGAGCACACCGGGTGTGGTGGCAGCAGGTCCGGGCACACAGCCTGATCTGATTGGTTGTGGCTGATTACCCAGTTTAGTTCCTCACCTGTGCAATATAACTGTCTCACGGGAGTTGTGAAAATGACGTGAGATTGGGCACGGGGCCAGAGAGGACCAGGCTGAATGGTCCTGCTCTCTCTGGATATGCTCCCCACCCAGCCAGAAGGGCTCCCCATTCAGCTAGTTCCCCTAGCTGCACCCCACCGGTCTTCAACGTCATGAGGCTCACCACCCTAGCAGCCCAAGAAGTTATTCAAATGAGCTAAGCAAAACCTCCCACAAGAACCAGGGGGCACCCCACCCTCTTGTCACTACAAAGCCTGCACTCCCAGGTGCAGCTCCTGAGGGCGACCCCCACGGGGCCCTGCATAGCACGCGGTGTCCTCCTCCCCCAGGCTGGGAGTGTACTTGACTAATAAACTGCTGCCAGTCTCATCTGTCCGTTGTCAGGTGTCACGTGTTCAGCCATCTTGTACCACTCAGGGCAGGGTGAATAGGAAGTGGCCAGAATGGGGGGCTTAGTAAGACTATGATGCTCAGCAAACACTCCTGATCGCTCTCCTTCTGGGGAGAGGGTCCTCCTTGCATTCCTCAATGCTGGTGCTGGCTTCCGTGCACAGGGAGAGGCTGTCCCTGACAACAGAACACAGACGGACAGCATTCTGGGGTCTCCTCAGGCTCTTAGGGTCAACAGCCCCCGACCTCGACACACTTGTTTTCCCTGTATCTTGTCAGACTGATGGCCTGTGAGAGGCCATGGCCGATGCAGGATCTCTGTTTTTATGCCATATAGAGAAACGATTAGTTCAAGGTCACACAGACAGGAGAGGCAGGGGCAGGGCTGGGACAATCCCTGTCCCCAGCCCGCACTGTCAGCACCAACCCTGTGACCCACAGCACTGCCCACTATGCCGAGGGGACGCCTCCCGGTCTCACTTCTGAGGGCTGCGGAATGCAAAGCTTGGCCTCGGGCATGAGATACACGTCCCTGGTAAGCTCTGCACCAGGGAGACATCACAGTGACCTTGTCCTGGCTTACTCGGACCTTTTCTCAGCCCTCTCTGGGCCCAGGGGTTCCATTGCTGAACAGTGAGGTGCTCAGGAGGCATGATTCATTGCCAGAGGAAATACCCTGAGTTTCTCGGCCCTAAGAGTGAACTTGAGGACTATTTCCACTTAGCTATCCTGTCCTTTGGGGGAATGGGAGCTGCCAGCTAGAGACCTGAGCTAGGGGTTACAGTTGAGTTGCTTGGTCACCCCAGAGCTTCCCATGGACACCTCTCTACTCACAGAGAGTTCCTGATTTCTAGTGATGGGGCCTGAGCTTCCATCTAGGTAGAGGCTGAGACCCTGGTGAGAGGCAGTGAAGTTACCATGGGACCTGTGGGTGGCCTTTCCCAGGCCCCAAGTTACCCTGAGCCTCTCAGGAAGCCGGGTATTTTAGGAGCCAGCTCTCCCAGCTATCTCTGGTTTCAGATGCTAATACAAGTGGGTCAGGCACCCTCAGAACAAATTCACTCAGTGAGGCCCATCCCTGCTTCAGCTAATCCCCATTATGCAGATGGAGAAAACAAGTCTCATCCTAAGGACCTGCTTAAGCAATCAACATGGGGCCAAAAGGAGAATTTGCCCCCTTGTGCTGGGGAGGGGTGCTGAGTCAGCCCAGCTCCCTGTTGAGCACCTGACCTGGGGGAGTGGGACCAGAAGCTCCCCCACATGATGCCCGTGGTCAGGCAAGGACAACCTCAGAGACCTGGGCTCTCCCCCATGACCAGTGCAATGTCACGTGCAGGCTTTCTGCACAACGAGGCCTCTCGCCTTCCCGGGCTCTCCACCCCAGGTCCCTGCTCTGCTCAGAGAAGCCAGGCTCTCCTGGGCTAACATCTATCTGCCTGACCTTGGCCAGCCTTCCCCTGAGGCCGAGAGCAGATGTTACTCAGGTGAGCCCAGAAGGAGGCCAGGAAGCCAGGGAAGCTTAGAAAGTAGCCAGGAGTGGGGCTAGGCAGACAGTGGAAGCTTCGCTGCTCCGAGAGGACCAAATTTGGGCTGCAAAGACCCTGGGTGGGAGGAAATGGGGGTTCACTGTCCTTTAGTGGAAGGCATCTCCCCTTGCTGTTTGCATGTTTTGCCCACACTGCCACCTTCCTAACTGAGTCACACAGAGCTCTGTCATGAAAATTAACTCCTGGGAGAGAACAGTCGTTTCCTGACTTCCCTTGGGACTCATGGAAACTGAGGACATCACAGGATCTGGGCTTTGGCTTCTACCCTGTGAGAAGGAAGTGTCACCAGATTGTGGTGACTGTCTCTCTTTCCCATGTCCCCAGCCTGGGAGCTTTTTCTCCCCTCCCTCCGAGAGCTCAGCAGCAAGCAGAAAAATGGCGTTTCCAGCAAAAAGCCATTTCCTGCTGACTGACAGTGTGCACGCCTCACTCCAGGTCCCAGAGCCTCTCCAAAGAGGCTCTCTCCTCCCCAAGCCCAGACCTCCCCTAGCGCAAGGGGCTCAGTAGGACAAAGATGACACCTGGCTCTGCCCCCGGGTCAGACAAAAGGAGTCTGCCTACTCTTGGCTGCCTGAGAGAGAATAGCTGGGGAGCGAGTGCTCATTCCTGGGGAGAGGAAGAGGCTCATAGACTCAGGCTTACCAAGGTCTCTAAACAGGGTAGGGCAGGTGGAGAGAAATGACTTCTCCAGGCTTCCTTCACCCACTGCTGAATCAGCAAGGACATCATGCATACCCTTTCTGCTTTTCCTGGAGGGGCTGGAATGACAGTAAGGGGGCACCTGCGCAAGCTCTGGAGAGGTGTCTGGGACAGTATTCCAGCACCATCTCTGGTGCTCTCATCAGCCAAAAGAACCCGGGAGTGGAGAGCGCCACAGATAGATGTGCTGGGCCCTGAATTCCATTTGAGGTAGGGGGGTGGGGGGCTATCTCAGAGGTCTCTGTGGGGCCACAGCCCAGTGAGTCACTACAAAAATTACATCTGGGGGCCTCTTGGGCAGCCCAGGGCACAGCTCTAGTGAGAACTCATGCAGACACTACTCCATTCAGAGCCCAGGAAGCCACGTCATTACCTAAACCTTCTCTGATTGCTGGGGGAGGTAGAGGTGGACAGGATTCAGCTTCACCCCACCCCCTTCACCACTTGAGGCCTGGATTTAGGAAAAGAGGAATGGGCGGGGCTATGAGGATGTCTGAAATGGGATGTCAGGGGCCACTCTCTATGTTTCCAGAATCCAGAACATTCTGAACCTCCAGTGCCTTCTGAAGGCTGGCTTGCCTTTGGGGGGAAGGAATCTGGCTTTATTTACTTATTTTAATAAACTGAGGTGGAAAGAGGAGCTTGTGGCAGGACCTCGGCAGCCTCTCTTCAGAGTCACTACTCCTTGCAAGAAACCAGGCCCCAAGGCAGTGACTCCTGCCAGTCAGCTTCAGAAATTCTGAAGGCTGCTTTTGCCCCTCTAAGCTCCAGGCTGCTCCGCAGAGATCCAGGATGAAAAGGCAGGGATGGGAAAAGAAGGACCGGACGTGAGTGAAGAGGGTCTAGGGTCAGGTTCAGGAGTGAGTTAGAAGCCAAGCAAGGCCGGGGCAGAGAGGGTGTTACTCCCAGGCCCAGCGCAGGCGCAGGGCGGGCCTGGAGCTGTCCGGACCCCAGTGCTGAAAACAGAGAGAGGCAGCCGGTCTGGCGGCGAGCAGCCAGGGGAGCCTGAGCCTTTGCCCCGGGTGAGAAGGGGCATTTGGAAAGGGATTCTTTTCTATCAAGTTCCAAGGAGGGAAGGGCACAAGTGAGTTGGGGAGAGAAGGCAGATTGAGGTTTGAGAAGTGTGTAACCGCCGGAAGCTGTGGCCGCCACCCAGCTGGGGGTAGGTTGCAATTTGGGCCGGCTGTGGGAGGTGAGCAAGGAAAAGGCCCTGGCCCTGGGCTGGTCCCCTGGCTGCAGGTCAAGGCGGGGTGCACGAGGTGTTCTCATAGGTACGGCACTGACACGCCCGCACAGCAGACTTCCGTGAATGCATGCATACACACCCCATGGACACATGGGGTGAGCTCCCAGGACACGCACACGTCAAACACACGCGAGCAGTCCCTTACATACACCCCTCACAGGGGCACGCGTCCCCTTCCAGTCTCGCATCCCCACGGCCGGTCATCCCATCCCTTCCACGCAGCTGTTCTGCCTCAGATGGAGCCTCAAATGGGGAGGCACAGCCGGTGGGAAGCCCCAGTGCTAGTCTGCGACTCGCTACGGTGTTGGAGAGGAGCAGAAGACAGGCAGCTTCTACCCTCAGGAAAGGGGTGGGGAGACAGGCAGAGGGGATAAATCTCAGACACCACTTCTCCTTTCCCCAAACTACCAGTTATGGTGCCAGAATATGAGAGGATTGTGGACGGGGGTGAGCGAGCGTGTCTCCCTCCCCCACGCTGGGGACACCCTGAGGACTTGAGCGTACCTGTGAGTGGGAGGCCCCGCGTGGTGCCTCCTCAGCGATTCCGGACCCGCTGGCTCCTCTGGCTCCCCCTGAATAAAGGTGGGGTGGGAGTGGGGGTTATCCCGTTTGCCCTCCACGCCGCCTCATTTCCGTGGGCAACGGAGAAACTCCGTCCCCGGGCGGCGGGAAGTTACCTGTGTCCCCGCGCTGGGAAGGGGCGCCCTCTGGTCCTTGGCCTTTCGGGGGTTCCCGCGCCCCCGCGCCCGCCGCCCCCGCCACCTTGCCTGCGCCCTCCCGCCAGTAGACTGCGCGGAGCCCGAAAGCCGGGAGCCTGCCCGCCCTCCCGGAGAGTCTGCTGCTGACCTGCATTGACGTCATTGCGTCATTAGGTTTCCCCTGGAAACACTGGCGCGCCCAAAATAGTAACACATTAATTCAGGCCGGGGGAGCAGGGAGAGACTGCTCGTAACCCTGCAGCTAACTCGGCGCGCGCGAGGCCCCCACCCCTTCCGAGGGCCGCGCAGATAGTTTGCGCCGACTATTTTGAGAACAAAGGCAGGCAAAATATAGAGCCCCCGAGAGAGGGTGCGTGGGACGCTGAGACCCTCCCGCAGACACACGGACGCGCTTGTTTGCTTGCTTATGCACATCTCACCTGGGTCTGCCTACCTTCCGGCAGGAGCTCCCCGTTTGGGGGCTCTTTCGGGGACCTGATAGCGTGCGTATGCCCCGATTCCGGGGGCACAAGCACAGGTCCAGGTCAGGCCCTCCTGCCCTGCTGGGGTTGAAGAAGGAACCCTCCCCTTCTCCGACCCCGCTCGGCGAGGCGCCCCTTCCTCTCTGCGCCCATCCTCACCCGCCCACGCAAACCCTAGCAAGAGGGGCTCCTCTCCCAGGCGGCAGGTGCACCCCTGCGCTTTCTTCTGCTGCCAAGCGAGTGGGAGGAACGCTGTGGGGATCCAGCCAGCTGTCAGCGGCTGCCTGCGGCCCGGCTTGGCCGGGTGGGGGGTGGGGGGTGGGCCAGGCCACACTGCGGCGCCCGCGTCCTGTCTGGGAGGACTGATGTCGGACAGAGAGACTGGGGGCCAGGGTTGCTGTCACAGGCTCCAGAATGGTCTGGGCTGGGGAGCGACCGACTTTGCGGAGGGCCCTCCCGCTGTCGGCGGGCCCGCATGCAGAAAGGAGATGCTGCCGAAACGTGAGCAAAGGCTTCAGGGACTCCGGACGAGTTCTCGTCCTCCCTGGACTGGGCCCTTGACTCAGCCTCTCTGAGCGTCAGGAGAACGCTTCTCCGCATCAAAACGGCCAGCGCTGAGCCAAGGAGGGGAGGTGGTCCGCGGAGCCCCGCCCCGGAGAGGGGCGCTGGGCGGGCGGGGCGGGCTGGGCGCGGGCCAGGCGCGCACGTGAGAGCCGGTGCGGGCAGGGGGCGTCATTTGATGCCCCTTCCTCCCAGTTTGAGGCCGCCCAGGCATCCAGTGAAGGGCGCACAGAGGGCTTGTCTTGCCTTTGCTCCCGCAGGCCAGGGAGAGGACCTTCCCCGGGATCTGGGGACATGTCTGTGCGTGTGCGCAGAGCTCACGTCAGTGACTTGGCTCCCACAGCACCCACTCCCAAAGAAGGATGCTTTTCACACAGCGCCCTGACCACAGGTCTCCTCCTCTTGGCCTTCGTTCACGTTGACCAACCACAGAGGTGACCAGCAGGCAACCAAGCGCTGACCTTCGTGGACAAACCCAGTTGATGCATCAAGTAGGAACCCGGTCAAGGAATAGGCTTTGAAGAGGTCAAGCCTGTCCCTACCCCTCTTGAGCTGTGTGACCTCTCTCTCTGCATGCACCTTTCCCTCCCTGAGCCACAGGGGCTTCATCTGTAAAACTGGGTCATGAAGCCAACCGGGCAGGCTGTTGTGGACATGACAAGAGATGGTACCTAGAATGTACTAGAGCAGGGGCGCCCAACCTTTTCTCACTTGTGTCCTTTTAAGCTCATCTCTATAAATTGTACCCCTTGTTTTTAAAACAGCTGTTTTTAAATACTGACACTTTTGTTCAGTGCCTATTTTAATGTAAAATAGTGGAAATGAGGCAATAGGTTAGGAAAGAAAAATTGCTACACTAAAAGTATAAACCACAGATTTAATTTTACAATGTTTTTAACACAGTTAAATATTGATAATGATGGCCAAGTATTTAAACATTTAAATAAAAAACTACTTGAGAAGAATCACAAAGACAACACACTTAATTTTACTCAGTCAGTAACTAAACTGATCAGTCTGGCTACAGATGGATTTATATGTTTGGGGAAGTTCTAGAAACGTCACAAATGGATTGTTCTGAAACTGCGTAATGATTGGTAGAAGAGCGTTATGGGGGAGGGTTCATGGCCACGCCCTCGCCAATCATCCTTCACTAATGTGATCTGATTTGGATTCAAACTTAACATTTATTGTTTCGTAACTAATGTCTTGCCTTTTTTGCTTTACTTGTTTTTCTCTATTACTGATTATTTTTCATGTACCCCTGAGCAGCTCAGTATGTACCCCTGGGGGCACGCATACCGCCTCTTGGAGCTGATGCTGACTAGAGAAATGACATGCCCTAGCCCTGCCCCCACCTGCCTTTGGGTGGTTCTCTTCGTGGTGAGCGAACCCACACTCCTCAACATATACACATTCCCAAGTGACATCTCTGGGAAAAGCTGATCAAGAGATACTGGGTAAACAGTGACACGGAGTATCCTGGCCCCCAAAAGGATGGCATCTGTGCTCTTTTCCTCCCCATCATCAGCCTCTGCTTTAATGCCTTCAGATTCAAGTTCAATGAAGCGATGGAGGTGGTGGGAGCATGTGGTCGGGTTCTTCCTCTCTGTAAGCTTATTTCCCAGCAGGACATGCACCTACATGGTCTAGGCTCCCCTCACCTACAGCCTCTGCCCCATTGAGCGGCCACTATCATCAACCTGTCTGGCTCCTCTCTGGACTATGGCAGGGACCACATGGCACCCTCTCCCCCACAACCCCCCAGCATAGTACCTGGCATTAATTGTTTGTAAACCAAAGACTGATAGTCCCTCTTTTGGTAGTCTCTTGCCCCAGTCCCACTATTTCCACCTCTCTGTCCATGTCAATGTCCACGCAGTCCCCAAGGCCTGGGGTAAAAGCTGACTCCCCCACATAGACCTTTCTGATCCCAGCGATCGGAGCTTACCCATCCTTGGGCCCTGGGTCATTTGGAAGAGTTTTCACACCGTTGATCATGTTCTGCCCTGAATTGCCATTCTCTGTGTGAGTCGTACATCTTCCTGATGGGTTGTAGCTTCTCAGAGCTGCAATGGAACTTTGCCCATCTCTGTGTGCCCCACACAGCTCAGCTGTGCCCAGCCCTGGCATGCATCAGATGCTCAGGAGATGTTTCCTGAACTGACCTCTGCAGGTCTTCTCACCATCTCTCAGTTGAGGACCTGGCCTGAGATGGACAGTGACACCAATATCTCTGCAGACCCAGGCTAAGAGAGACCTCGGCAATGTCAGTCTAGAGATGCCCTGCTCCAGCCACCCCAAGGAGGGAGGCCCTGGGATAGCATCCTTCGGACTTTCCTTCTACCCTGAGGCAAAGTACAGAGTAAGCCTGGCTACCTGGGAGGATGAGGGGGAGATGAGGGAAGGAAGAGACCCACCAGGGTCAATGCCACGATCTGCCCAATCAGCTGTTTAGCAGGGAAGCCAGCATCTTTCAATCAAGGGACAGAATCTAGTCTCATCCTGGCCCACAGAAGCATCTGTGACCCAATGAGCAATGATAAACTCAGAACGTAGTGGCCAGCAGCCCTCTCCCAGGACTAACTGCTGCATGGCTCAGCCCCATCCTGGCCACATCACTTCTGCAGACCGTCTCAGCTCTGCGTCCCAGGCCAGTCAGCACATCCGTGTCGGCCTGTGGGTCCCACGGGGCCTGCCAGATCCCCTAATGTCACCCTCCCTGTCCTCCATGTGAGGAGTGGAGGCGTTTTCTGTGCAGGGAAGGGCAACAGCACCCCACTTTGCCCCCAAGATGGCCCCTCCCTGTGAACTGCAGGGACCTTTGGATGACAGAGACTCATTCGAGCTACCCCAGATAATTGGTTGGGAGGAGATGCATGGGAATGAGGTAGTGAGGATATTCTGGGTATGTTTGTACTTGATGGACAGAGATGTAAAGGGGGGCCTGGAAGTCTGTCTGGGACCCAGGGGGGCCTCTGCTCACTCCCTGGGCTGTCGTACAGCCCTGAAGCAGCAGGTGCTGCAAGGTCCCAGGTCGGCTTGTTGCCTCAAAGGCCACTCAGCCACTTGCTTGTCCCTGCTTCCTCCTGGCTATCTTCCCACAGCGCCCATTCAAATCACTAAAAAAGGGAGAATGCAATAATTTAACTAAGTTCCAGGGTCCCTGGTGAGCCAAAGCCTGTGACTCAGGCCGCCCTGGGTCCTGGGATATGCAGAGGTCTATAACCCTTAGGTAACCCCCCCCCGCTTGCGCACACACACACACACACACACACACACACACACATACACACACACATACACCATTGGCCCCAGTCTGCTGGTCTGGAGTGGGGTCTGGTGGGGGTGGGGGCTGACCCGAACCTAGGGGGTCATGGTTGCCCTCAGCAAAGCTGTAGAAATGGCAAGTTCCTTGGAAAGAGTCCTTTGATGTGTTGAGCACCTCAGGGGCCTGTGCAATGCAATCACACTCTGAAATAGACCTTGGCCTCTCCCTCCACCCCCGGCCTGGGAAGGTCAGGATGTTGTTGATTACATGGACAGCAGGTTTCGTTACTGAATTGATCTTCACACCAGGCCTCCCATGGGGCCCAGAAGGCGGTGGCCGATCTCACTGTGCGATGCTGAGGGTCCAGACAGGGCAGGGAGGGAGGGAGGCGACGGCCAGACTGTGTCCCCAGGCTTCTCTGTGTTCCCTCAGCCCCCCTCAGGCCCACAAAAACAAGCTCAGTCAGAAAAGACCCGGGACCTCCTGCTGAACACAGATAGGCCAGGAGGAGAGCCCCCCAGCCCAGCCCCATCCCCCACCGGAGGCTTCCAATCTCAGTACTGCCATTAAGTCACCATGTAACACAAGACAAGTGACACCCCCTCTTTTCACCACCCATTTCACATACTGCCAGGATGATATAATCAAGCAGATTGATCAGCACAGATCATGGAGACGTGGCCGCACCCTTGACTTCAGTGGAAATCGGCCCACCCAACAGGAGTCTCATGACCCCTGAACCTGGGCGCTATCGTTGGGCAGGTGGCTCTCTTGGATTTGGCCTCCGATTGGCTGAGCTTCTGGTAGCCATAGGTCCTCTGATGGCCATAGGCCCTCTCCTCCCCAATGGACTCTCCACTTGATACCCTCCTATCTTACTGGTCTGGCAGGCTCCCATACCAAACAAGGATGCCACAGCCCTCTAAGACCCTCTTAACAACACAGGTGAAGATTCATTTATTCAGGCCCAATTAGTCCCATGCTACTTTGGCTCGGATTGTTCTACTCTCAGTCCCTGTGCCTTCACCACCAAAGTTTATCCCAGGCCTCGCCCAGGCTTTGCTGACATTTCCCAGTCTACATGTCCAACCTGTCTCCTAGAGGCACCATCACCCCGTCATCATCTTGTCAGCCTCCAGACCTACAGCTGAGGTCCTGGAAAGTCCTCGTCCACCTTCCTCTCTTCCACTGCGATGGCGCCCCACATGCTTGTGGCTTCTGACTCCTGGGAGGGGTGCACTGAGCCCAGGCCATGACTCTGCAGGACCCTAAGTATAGGCCTTGCTTCTGATAGCTGCACCATTGTGACTTTTGCTCTTTTGGGTGGAGGTGGAGGAAGCTTAGCAGCAAATGATTAAATTTGGAAAACCTGCCAAGGATCCAGCAGCATAAAGCCAACAGCCAGATTCCAACTGAGAGGTACAATAGGTGCCCGCTCAGCTGGTGAGGACAAGTTTTGCAACCAACATTGAGAAATGGGAGCACTTGAGCTTGAAAAAGTGGGCCAGCTCCACAAAGGGAGGTGACACTTGGACTGAACCCCCCAAAATCATTAGGACCTGGAATGTGGAGAGGGAAGGAGAGGAAGACAAATAGGTGGGGGCAACTGTATAAAGCAGCAGGTCTCAACCTCAGTTGTACCATAGAGACAAACCTGGGCTTGGCCTAAGGATAAGCATAAAGGTACTCAGGCCCCACGCCCAAGAAATTCAGATTCCCTTGGTCTGGGGTGAGGACCAGGCACTTGTATTCTTAAATTTTTCATTTATACTTTGTGATTTATTAACAATTAATTATGTGCCTTACAATCGGAACTTACCTTTACTTTGTAATGATCTGTGACATAGTTTACAGGATGACACAGTCGTCGTTTGGAGGGAAGCCCTTTCTGTTGGAATCCTGGTTCCCCACTCACTGGCCACCTGACCAGGAATGATGACCTGAACTTCCAAGTTTCTTGGTTTCCTCACCTGTAGCGTGGTGATAATGATGGTACCTACATCCCAGCTGCTTTGTGGCTGACATAAGAAAATGCCTTTGTGTGTTCAGCAGTACTACACTGGGTGGGCCCTGGTCATGTTCAATGGCTCCAGATGAATCTAATGTGCAGCCAGGGCTGACGATTTCTACCATAAAATGAAGGACAAAATGAGATGTTTGGGGGACTCTCCTGGGGGTTGGAAAGATCCATATCAGAGGGAGGAGGAGCTGAAAAGGTTGGGGCTATATTATGAAATGGTTTGAAGACAGGGTGAAATGTTGGGGTTCTATCCTATTAAGCATGACAGGATTCCCAGTTTGGGGTTTGACTTTGAGGAGGGACGTGATGAATGTGATATCTCAGGAACCCGGGGGCTGTGCAGCCTCATCTGGAAGGAGGGAGATGGAGTCAAGAGAATAAACTAGGATCAAACTAGGCAGTGGAAACTGACAAGAGGGGATGAATGTGAGGTGAAGCGCAAAGAAAGCATCAACAGAATTTAGGACCTTGTTGGACATAAGAGCTTATGGGGATTGAGGAAAGAAAAATAAATTTAAGTTTTCAAGTCTAGTGGGACTAAGGAAATAACCCCTGTGTTGGTTAGGATTATATTTAACTCTGAGTATCAGACGACGCAAATCAATAATGGCTGAAACAAAATAGAAGTGTATTTCTCTGCCATTTGAAAGTCCAGAGGTATGAAGTTCAAAGCTGGGGAGGTAGCTCTCTCTGCTCCACAGAATCCTTGGAGAACTAGGCTTCTGGCAGCTCACTCATCTACCACTGTCATGGTCTTTACTCTCCTGGTACCAGCCGGTGGCCTTTGGGTTCCAGTATCCATATGAAGAAAGGAATAAAAAAATGGCAGCAGGCAAGAGCCACAATTGTTGAAGGAGATTCCTTGTAGTGGTGACTCACCCCTTCCACTTACAGTCCATTGTACAAAAATTGGCTTCATGGCCGCACCTAGTTGCAAGCTAAGAAGTGTTGCCTTTATTTTCTAAGTGGCCTTGTACCCGGCTAAAAATTCTATGATGTGGTAGAACGGGGTTCTGTTTGTATTAAAGAAGAACTTGGATACTGGAAGAAAACTGACAGTCTCTGCCATTGACTCATTCCCTTAAAGGGTGAAGTTGAGACATGGAGTCCGTTTGGGAAAATAGTTTTGAATACGTTGAGTTTGAAACAGGGGTAGTAGAGGACAGACGTACGTACAGGCTGTGGTAGGCAGAATTCTAAGATGCCCCAAGGCTCCTGACCCCTCCGGCATGCACACCCTGTATGTACCCCTCCCTGTGGATGGGACCTGGGATTATGATGGGAGCTTTCAGAGTGACATGAGGGGGACACAAGTTAAACTGTGAGAAGTTAATAGGGAAGTGACTGATGGGATAGGGGTGCAGCCTTAGCACATACACGAAGTCCTCCGTGAGCTGGCTATGGTCTCCCTTTCCAGACTCTTCTAGCAATCTCTTCCTTTCACGTGGCTTCAGGCTTCTCAGGCTTCTAATTCGAGAAACTGGGTGGACACCATAGGACACCCTGGCAAAAGCATGGACTTGAGAAAGAAGGTGAGTTTGATTGAGTTTGAGGTGTCTGTGGGAATACCAAGTGGGGAGATCCAGAAACAGTTGGAACATTCAGAGATGGGATGAAGCAAATCCTGATGACCCCGAAGGATCATTTCCCTCTCTTTAATTATTTTTAAAAATTTCCTTGTAAATTAGCAGTTTGTTGACTCAGCATGTCTGAATCGGCTCACGGGAAGAAGAGACGTGGCCCCGCACCGAGCTCGAGGCCCCGCACCAAGCTCGAGGCCCCGGGGAGCGGCCATGGTGGTGGTTGGTGCACATGTGTCTGCCTCTCCCATCTCTATAAATAGGTGAAGTTGCGAGAACAGAGTCCCTCTCGACCAAATGGTTCCAGTTTCATCTTTAGATGTCGCCATTAATATCCGTGAAACAGACTCTAGGAAAAAGACTAAAAAAGCAGTCTTTATTTAGCCTGGAGAAGAGAGGGAGGCAGCGCGGTGATTTTGCTAGGAATAAACTGCTGCTTTTATCTTTTTGTCCTCAAGGAGGCCAGAGCAGGTGGACTTGGGATAAAGTTACAGAACTGATTCTCAAGGGGGTGGGGAATGGGGGCTTTTGCCTCCCACCCACCCCCATCCCCACCCCCACCACCAATGCCTGGGCACATTTTTGGTTATCTTAATTGGCAAATCCAGGGTGGGGTGACAGTGCTACTGGCATCTAGCAGGCAGAAGCCAGGGACACTGCTCGACATCCTGCAATACACAGGCCCCTCCACTGACAATGAAAAATTGTCTGGCCCCAAATGTCAATAGCGCCCAGGTCGAGAAACTCTGAATTAGAGGAGTTTTAGTTATTTAATTTCCTTTGAAGCAAAGAACCAATAGTCACTCAGTCCACCTTATGGAAAAGGGCATTTTTCTGCTTATTTGTTAAAGGATCTATATGGTTGGCAACTAGGATCGGCACAAGACACTTGTCAGGAACCAGAAAGCCTTTGTGTCTCTGTTTGCCTGCTCCCGCCTCCTTGCACTGCTGATTGGCCAAAACTTTTAAAATTCCAAGGGAAGCAACCTGGTGTAGCCAATCACCACTGCTCCTTCAGAGACTCCACACAGGCTAACTTCCTGCGCTCTGGCCAGCCTGTGGAGGTCTGAGAACACCCTGTGGTCGGTGGTCCACACCCGCTTCCACTCTGATACAAGGAACAGTCTGGACATCTTCCCTGAGTAGGAGACTGTGAGCAGGGCAGGATGAGTTAGAAGGAGATATTGGAAGAGAGCACAGCATGACTGGCATTTGTAAGGGTTTTTCTGGCCTATTGCTGTAGTTTCCTTGGTATTGCAAAGTGAGGGGCTGAGTACACAGCTGTGCTGTGCAATATGGTAGTCACTAGCCACGTGTGGCTATTCAAATTTAAATTATTTAACATCGTTAAGTGAAATAAGCCAGACAAAGACAAATACCATAGGATCTCACTTACATGTGGAATCCACAGGACAAAATAAGTGAAGAAACAAAACAGAAACAGACTCATTGATGCAGGAACCAAACTGATGGTTGCCAGATGGGAGGCGGGTGGGAGGATGGGTGACAAAGGTGAAGGGACTAAGAAGTACAAATTGGCAGTTCTAAAAATAGTCATGAAGATATAAACTACAGCATAGGAAATACAGTCAATAATCCTGTAATAACTATGTATGGGGGGATCACTTCATAAATTATTATCTGTGAGTCTAACCACTATTAAACTAATGTAATAGTGGATATCAACTGTAATTGAAAAATAAAAATAAAAAATAGGAATAAGTAAATTATTTAAAATTAAATAAACAAAAAATTCAGTGCCTCAATCATATTAGCCACATTTCAAGTGTTCAATAGCCACACGTAGCTGACGGCTACCGTATTGGACAGCACAGCTATAGAACATTTCCATCCTTGCAGAATGTTCTGTTAAACAACACTGCTCCAAAGGAAGATTCTGACCGAACTGAAGCAGTTGGATATAAATAAAAAATATATTTTAGGGTCAGCCTTAAAGAGAAATCTGCGAGTCTTTTATTGATTGGATGTCCTGACTGCTAGGTATGTGTGAAATACTGCATGCAACTGCCACAATTGCAGAGGTCATGCCTCGGTTTGGGGCGTCCCCCAGGGGTTGTAAGCCTCTGCTCACAGGATCAGGAGCTTGGAGAGTAATTTCACCCGAGGAGCATTGCTGTAACTCACCCATTCGGAAAGGTGCTATAAATGTTTAAGAGTAAAGAATAGTTGAAACGCTCTGAATAGTGCATAATCAGCTTTTCAAACACCGTGGCAATAGATGACACACAGAAATTTACAGCTCAGGTGAACAAGCGAGTGTGACCAGAGCTGTTAGGCTCCCTGATGCGCCTTTAGGAGCCTCTGAGGCCTTCCTTTCTGGGTTCCCATTTCCCCTGTCCTCTCCTCTCCTGCCCTGCTCTTATTTTGCCTCTAAAGAGAACCAATTTCCTTCACCCCGTGTGGTTGTCATTCCTGCTGTTCATCAAATACTCCCAACCCTCCGCCCTCCAGGCAGTGGACAGGAGTGTTCTCTCCTCTCTCTCTCTCTCTCTCTCTCATGACTGGGGCCCGAGCCCCACATGACTAGTTCTGGCTGATGAGTGGAAGTGCTCTGTGCACGTCCCCATCAGCGTGTCTGCGCTTTTTTCTGGGGACTTTAAGGGGCAGCTGCTCTACTCTCCTGGACCCCTGAGTGACCACCATGTTTCATGGTCCCTTTCACCCCATGACGGGGGTGTAATGTGAGCAGGACAAAAAGCTATGTTGTCTTTAGACACAGAGACTTGGGGATGTTTTTTTAAACTGTGGCATCACCTGGCCAATCAGCCTGGTCACTGTACCTTTCACACGTGCCGACCTCCAGCCTGAATCTGACATTGCAATTTGCTGGGGTCGTTAGCTGGAGTTGTTTCCTGTTACTTAGATAAAGAAGTGACCTGCAACTTTTTATTCTAACTTTTCGGACCAATCACCGAACTCAGATGCTTACATGACTAATCTTTTTCATGGATTAGGGCTCTCTATGGTAGAAAGAGAGGCCTCCTTACCTGCTGGATAGGGAAGACATTTCTCCCTTAAACTTACAGCTAAGTACCAGCTGTCTCCGTGGTTTCTTACAGAATGACTTTAGGGCTAAGACATTGTTTTTGCGGCGCGGGGACAACTCAGTGGTTAATAACAGCAATGGGTCCAAGAAGGGAGTAAAACACCGAGGGGAGTTGATGGGAATTATTTCAGTCTGGGTGACAGGCAGTTTGTTAGGGAAGTAGACATACAGCTCCTGGAACATGAAAAGCCTCACATTTGTTCATTTGTTCATTTATTCATTCATTCATTCATTAGCAAATGCTCATCCAGCATCTCCTATGTGCCCTGGTGGGGGTGACAGGAAATAGACAAGGCGACAAAAGGGCACTGAAGGAAATAAATAGGAATGAGGTGGAGGAATGGGGGAAGGGGTGGACAGGGAAGGCCTGGGCAGAGGTGACAGCTGAGAGTCAGCCACGCACAGAGCAGAAGAGCATTGCAGACGCAGCAGGGGCTGTTTAGGAGCCGGAGGGAGAAAGGACTTAGCAAACACAACAAACTGCAGGGGAGCTGCGACAGGAAGATAGCAGGATGGGGGGGTGACGTGACCAGAGATGAGTCAGGCAGGCAGGGGCCTTTGGGCCAGAGTGAGGTCTTTGGGTTTTGCTCTGAGAGGACCAGGAAGCCCCTGAGGAGAAGGGGAAGGGGATGATGTCAGCACACCTGTTGGGCCAAGGTCTTGATAGCAGATATTTTAGGCTTTGTAGGCCGTGCAATCTCTGCTGTGGGCATTCAGCTCTGAGAAAGCAGCCACAGACCATACATAAATGGCTGTGTGTGGCTACGTTCCAATACAACTACTTCTGGACAATAAAATCTGAATGTCATATTTTCATGTGTCACAAAATATCAATCCTTGGATTTTTTTTTTCATCTATGGATCGTGCAAAACCAGGCAGCAGCCCTGATTTGGCCTGCGGGCCTGTCGTTGACCGACTCCTGGTTTAGATCACTCAGGCTGGACGACAGTTGAAGCGAAGAAGGCGTTTCAGAGTGTTTTGGAAAATAATTCATCAGGAGGTAATGATGAAGGCTTGACCTGACCTGGGTGTTTACGGGGGAGGTGATAAGCAGGATTCGAGATGCACTGGGGGGTTGGGGCACAGGATATGCAGGGGAGAGAAAGACTGCCCAAGGGTGACTTGGTGGTGGTACCCCATTCACTAAGAGGGGGCCGCTGGGAAGGAGCAGATTTGGAAGCCGGAGATCTGAGATGCTTTCCGTTTGTGACTTGATGAGCTTGGCTGGACTTGAGTGGGGGCCCAGGGAGCAGGGCATTTCCACAGCGGGGTTGTCCAAGGGTCTGTTGCTTACAAACCGCATGACCTTGGGCAAGTCACTTCTGGTCCATCTTTTTTTTTTTTTTTCTCAAATATAGAGACAATATCTCCTGCCCATCCCGCATCTAGATGGTGGTGAGGATTAGCTGCGATTTCACTTGAACCTGATAAGGGACTCCTTCCCAGTTTAGCAGCTCCTCACGCCCTCCCCAACCCAATCTGATTTTATGTGAATTACTGGGTGCCTTGGGCTTTGGAGACCCTCAATCACAGTTTAAAATCCCAAGGCTTCACAAGTCAAAGAATGATCATCGAAATTGCTCTAACCTCATTACATATTCTGTTTCCCAAAGGTGTTCTCAGACTCTAGTTCCACAAAACACCTACACGCATTCCTTGAACGTGAGTCCCACAGGGCAGGAAGTTTAGGGGACTCTGTACAGTCCCCCCGTGTGCATTTCTCCTTGGAAAATCACAAGGTACAGTAGAATTTAAAGGCTTAGACAAATCCCACAATAAGCCTGTCAGCTTGGTTGAAATCAGCAGTTCCCCAGTTGGTTAGACACCTATTAATATCACTTGCTCATCCGTGTTTGGAGGAAAGCACTTCTCTCATCTGGTGGGCACCGGCCACACTCCAGGCCGCACCCCGTCTCAGTTCCTTCTGCTGCAGGTGTGAGAGTTCAGACACTGTCCCCTTTCTTGGCTGCTCTGGAGGGGTAGGAGGCCTCAGCCTTTCCAGAGAGGAAACTATTTTTAGGTTGACTCTTGTGCTAGGTTAATGAGCTATCAAGTGTTGTTACAAAATAAGTGAGCTGGGGGAAGAGGTTTTCTGAGAGGACAGTTTCCCAAAAAGAGGAGGCGGCCGATCTGAAAGGAGCTCAGGGGTTAGAGTGGGCCAAAGCCCACCACAAGGAGGGTTCTTTGAAACCCCAGCACCCAGTGGAAGGTGAGTCAGTGCCTGGGAGCACCCCCTCCCTATCCTAACAGTCACTGCCACCCACCGCACCTGGGCAACCTGCTGCTGCCCTCTCTGCCAGCGTTCAGCCTGGCCTATTGACGGCCAGCAGAAGCAGTCCTCTGGGCCGTCCACCCTGTGGCTTTCTGTGTGTAGAAACACAGCCCCTCCCGACCCACCAACCTTTCCATACCCCGCAAGCCCCAGAAAAGAAGGGTGGGATCCTGAAGTCGTAATGGGGTGGGCTTGGGAGGAGTGGGTGTTGGGAGGACAGAACTAACCCAGCTCAATGTCTGTAGGGCTGGATCTGTGATTACTAGCATCTCTGCAAGGTAAGCATCATCACCCCATTCCACAGATGAGAAAACTGAGGCTCAGGCAGCTTAAGTGAGCTTTATAGAGCTACTGACATTTATACAGCTACGGGGAGGTCGAGTAAGAAATGGGACCCAAGTGGGTCTTACTCAAAAGTCTGGGTTCTTGGCAGCAGTGAACCCCATTCCTACCCCACTGAAGTGCCAGCTCTTACCCTCTTTTTTTTGGTTGGTTCCCTGACTGGGAATCGAACTTGGGTCACAGCGGTGAGAGCGCCAAATCCTAACTACTAGGCCACCAGGGAACCTCCCCAGCACCTACCCTCACCCACATACCCCTGAGCCCCTGACCCAGCACGGCGGACCAGTGTCGGCTCTGCTTGTCAGCAAAGCAGATGTCAGAGCTTCTTTACCTCCAAATCAACAAATAGGGACTGGGACTCCATTCTTGTGACGTGCCAGTTAGTCCACAGCAGAGTTATGTGTAATATTCGACCTGCTCTTTGTAACTCCCTGAGTGGCAAATAGTTAAAGTTTTAAATTAAAATAATACAAAAAAATACATAAGGATAAAGATGCCCAGGCTATACCCTGACACTCAAGAAATAACCTCTGTGTAACATTTTCGCATTTTTGCTTTCTTTTTTTTTTTTTTGCATTGCATTTTATATTTACACTTTAAAAATGTATATAAATAATATATGAGTACAGTATCCCTTACCAAACAAATGAGGCCTAAGGAATAAAGCTAATGTCCTCTGTCATCTCCATCGCCACCTCATCCTAACCCCCATCCCCCCAAGAAGACACACTATTGTAAATTTGGTGAGCCTTTCCAGTTGTTAAAAATGCACTTTGTGTATGTAATTGTGTCTAGAAAATACAGAACTTTCTGTTAGTTTTTACTTACAGAAACCAGTGTTATGCTGCATATATCCTTCAATTCCTTGCTTTTTTTTTTTACTATTATTTTTTGAGATCTACCCATGTTGATACATATTGGTCTCATTCCTTGTTAGCTATGGGAGAAGTTTTTATAATTTCAAAGTGAAGAAGACCTTTTAAAGTACAAAACAAAAGCTAGATGCCATTTCAAAAAGTGAACACATTCAGCTATGTAGAAAAGCCACCCTAAGCAGTCAGATGACAGATGACTATACACAGGTATTTGCGTTTCATGTCAGAGGAAAATGGATCATTTTTCTTCTTTCAGCTTTATTGAAGTGTAATTGACAAAACGGTAAGTTATTTAAAAGTGTACATCGTGATAATTTGATACATGTATACATTATGAAAGGAGTCCTCCCATCTAGTTAATTAACACATCCATCATCTCACATATTTATCTTTTGTGCGTGTGCGAGAAACTTTAAGTTCTGCTTTCTTAGCAAATTTCAATTATACCATACAGTGTTATCAAACTACAGTCATCATGTTTTACATTAGATCTTCAGACCTTATTGATCTTATAGCTGCAAGTTTGTGCCCTTTTATCAACCTCTCCCTGTTTCCCCACCCCCACCCCCACCCACCCCCAGCTCCTGGCAACCACTTTTCTACTCTCCATTTCTGTCTTTTTTTTTTTTACATTCTATGTATAAATGATACCATGCAGTGTTTGTCTTTCTGTCTGACTTGACTTAGTATAATGCTTGCAAGGTCCATCCATGTTGTTGCAAAGGCTGTGTAATAGTCTGTTGCATGCATACACCACATCTTCTGTATCTGCTGATGGCCACTTAGGTTGATTCCATGCGTTGGCTGTTGTGAGTAGTTCTGCAATAAACATAGGAAAGGAGCTATCACTTCGATACCGTGTTTTCGTTTCCCTTGGTTAAATACCCAGAAAGTGGGTTTGCTGGATCAGATAGTAGTTGTATTTTTAATTTTTTGGGAAAACCTCCATACTGTTTGCCATAGAGGCTGCACCAAGTTACATTCCCACCAGCAGTGCACAACGGTTCCTTTTTCTCCACATCGGCGCCAACACTAATCTCTTGTCTTTTTGAGGATAGCCATGCTCACGGGCGTGAGGTGATATCTCATTACCGTTTTGACTTGCATTTCCCTGATGACTGGTGGTTTTGAGCACCATTTCATGTACCCGTTAGCCATTTGTATATCTTCTTTGGAAAAATGTCTATGTCTGCCCATTTTTTAATTGGATTTTTTTAGCTATTGAATTGCATGAGTTGTTTATATATTTTGAAAATTAACCCCTTATCAGACATATGATTTGCAAATATTTTCTCCCATTCTGTTAGTTGCCTTTTTGTCTTGTTGATGGTTTCCTTTGCTGTGCAGAGCTTCTCAAGATTTCAAAGCATCAGTCTAGCAAAGACCAAAGGCAGATATCATAGGATTCCAGGCAATGTATTTACAGCCTACTAATCCATCCTTCTCTGATGGGACATTGGAATTACTGCATACTAAATGGCCTTATAGGATTCTCCCTGCATGTGGGTTTGACCCATCAGATTGTCAACAAAGCCACTGAACCAATTTACACCCAGGCCAGCCCTATGTGAGGGCACTATTTCCCCAATTTCAGTGACCACCCCCAAAATGGTTAGACTTTAAAATTTTTACTTAGCCTCCCCCATCTATGTAATTGTTCAAAACAATGCAATAACAAGGAACAAAGCAACAAAACAAAGCAACACCCAGAAGGACAAATCTAAAATCCATCTTCCCTCCCCATCTCCCCACACCCCTTCCATCTAGCCACCACCAGGTGTCATTCCCACCACTGCAAAAGCCACCAGCAGGGCTTGCACCCTTCTGACCCATCCCCCACACACCTGTGAGTGCTTTTTAAAAATGTAAATTGAGACAAGAAAGAGAATAAGATAATAAAACACCCATCTGCCCACTTTATCAAATACTTAGCTTTACGAATTTTAAAACTTTTGTTGTGTTTACTTCCCATCCATGTTTTTATATTTCTCCTACAAATTTATGTAGTAGCTCCAATAATAAGCTATAGAATTGTTTTTATATTTTGAAACGTTTTATAAATGGCATCAGACAGCATGTATCCTTCCGCAACTTTCTAGAATTAGAAACTGTGGTTTTAGAGGCATTACACTGACATACGGGTTCTGTCTGAAAAAAATCCAGCCATAAACGCCTCTATTTCTCATGTTATGTGGCTGGATACTTTCCGGACATCCCTCGTAGGTAGCTCCTGTTCCTGTAAGGAATAATGTAAAGAAATTTAAAGCGTTTCCAAACCAAAACACACACAATGACCACAGAAGCTAAGACCGCAGGGGGATGTGCACAGGGCAAGAGCTGCCGCGTGACTAATGCGTGACCCCTGGTTTCGCCTGCAAAGGGCAGAGTCACGAGGCAATCGACCCTGACAAGCTCCAGCTTGCCCGTCAGCACCACACAGCCAACAAGGACCAGGACGAAGTTGTCGCGTGAAAATGCACCAAGTTGTCGCGTGAAAATGCACCAAGTACCAAGGCATGGCGATCTCGTGGGCAGAAGGACTGAGGCTTCAGGGACAGGCGGGGAGCCAGCAGAGACGCGGCAGGGAGATGAGGTCATCCTTAGGGCAGCGACCAGACAGACCAGCTAGAGCAGACCCAGAACACCATCTTGTCACTTTAGGTGAACTTTAGCTCATTGAAACAGATGACACTATTATCAGCAGGTCAGCCAAGAACAAGCTCTGCGCCCTGTGTGGCCACAACAGTTCCGACAAGGGCCCAGCAAGGACAGAACCCCTCCTCCCCACTGGAGGGAGTGTTCACAGGGGCCCCCTAGGAGCCCTGCAACGCAGCCCGGTCCGGCCCTGGTTTTAAGAGTAATGCATTTCTGAGCCTCTCGGTGGGCATTTCTGAGCCTCTCGGTGGGCATTTCTGAGCCTCTCGGTGGGCATTTCTGAGCCTCTCGGTGGGCATTTCTGAGCCTCTTGGTGGTGCGGGCTGCCACGCCTCTCCTGGCCTGCAGGCTCTCCTACCTTTCGTCTCTAATAAATCCACCGCTTGCTTGGTTTGTTCGGGGCATCCTTGAATTCTTCCCTGCGACCATGCCAAGCACCGTTTTCCGGCAACAATAAGTATACATCACCATTTGTCCATCTCCCGTGACTCTGAGTTTTCATGATTCCAGACAGTGCTGGGTGAGCATTCCTGCTCATAGTCTCCCTGGCCTTGCAGGGTAACGTCCCCAAGGAACGTGCTGGGGAGTAGAATGGTTGGCTATAGGCTTGTACTTCTCAGTCTTGCTAGGTTTTGCCAAAGTGCTCTCAAAGCGATTATACTGATGTACACTCCTAAAAACATAAACATGTGTTCGTATTAAATGTTTACTATGTGACAATGTCTTGATGTGTGTTTAACGTGCGATTTCCCAATTACATCACACAGCAAGCCGTTTTTCAGGTTAGCTGGTCTTCCACTTCTGTAAAATGCCTGTTTTGCAACATTTGCCATTTTAGAAAATGTGTGTTTTTCTTTAAATTGATTTGTAATCCTTTTTAATATATTCTAGATGCTAACTCATTGCTGGTTATTTGCATTGCAAGCAATTTCTTCAATCCGTGCCTCGTCTTTGTGTTCATAATATCTTTTGTTACACGAAAGTTCTAACTTTTAATGAGGTCGAATTGATCAATTCTTTTCTATAATTGGGAGGTTTTGTGTCTCATTTAAAAATCCTTCCCCTCTCAACTTGAGATTACGAAGATACCCTAGTATATTTTCTTTTAAGAATTGTAAGGTTTTGCTTTTCACATTGAAGTATTTAATCCACATAGTATGTCTGTGGTATCTATGAAGACTGATTATTGCATAAAGATAATAATCTGTCCAGCTTCATTTATTAAATAGTTCTTCTTGTCCCCAAGCATGTAATGCAACCTCTCTCATACATCAAGTTTCCAAATACAAGGGGGTGTATTTTCTAGGCTGTAGTCTATTTGAATGCATGGAGCTACTTTCCTGTCCCTGTAATACTGTACTGTCTTAGTTAGTATAACTTTGTAATAAATCTTCATATTTTATGTAGAAAGTTTCCCCCACCCCTTGTTATGTCTCTTCACATTTTCTTACCTTTTTTTCTTCAATATTAATATTAGAATAAGCTTGTCAAGTACCACAAAAATTTTCATAGAAATTTTCATTTGTACTACATTAGATTTATAGATTAAATCAGAAGAGCTGACACCTTTATGATAGCATCTTCCAACTCATGAATATTACCCATGAACGTTTTAAAATGTCTATTCAGATCTTTTCTTTATGTCCTTCAATGTTATTTTGTGCTTTTTCTCCATAAAGGTCTCACATATCTTTTGTTAGATTTATTCCAAAGTGTCTTGGAAGTTTATTGCAACTGTGAATGGAATTTTCCTATTATATTTTCTAATTGGTTATTACTTATGCATAGAAATAGTATGGACTTTCCTATGTTGACCTCTTTCAGCAACTTTGTTGATTTCTCTTATTAGTTCTATTTGCTTTTTTGGATCATTTCATGGTAAAGAATTTCTGGCACGTTTCCTTTTGGAAGTGGTGGCCTAGATACTCTCACTAGTTTTACAGTCACCATCATGTCTTTGCTGCTCAAAACATGGTTCTGAGATTACAGCAAGTCAGAGAAATTTCTAGGGACCCAAGTGAGCTGAAACCAAAACGTGAAGTTATAAGCATGCAGGAAAGATGGGATTGCCCTGAGTGCACATGTCCATGAATATACATGCAGCAAGATAAGCTTCGTAAGCTTTTTGGACAGTAGCAAGGAGTGAAACCCAAACCCCTGCAATAAGCTAGCATCCTGAAAGATGGTTAACGTAGCTACAGCCCCAGGTTGATATATCCCTTGGCATCCAGAAAAAGCAAATGCAAGTCCTCTCTGCCAAAATCCATCCTCAGTTAAGGCCCAAAGATTTCCACAGATTAATATCTACCAAGGTGAACTCACAGTAAAAACATCCCCCAAAACACAGGGAAACAAACTTCTATAACTGGGAGTCAGGAGAAGCCACTGACAACAGGCTGAGGTCTTTAAGGGTATCAGATATTAGAATCATTAGATAGAAGGTATAAAATAACTGTGTAGGAAGTATGTAAAGAAATGAGAGATGAAATCACAGAAATGGCTAGCAATGAAAGGCTATCAAAATTGGGAGGAACTGACAAACACTGATAAATGTGTAATATTTATAGAAATGAAAAATATAATTTTAAAGCAAACAAGTCAATATGGTGGGAATAACCTGTTAGACCCAATTGAAGACTTAGTTGAAGAGAGAATTAGAGAACTGGAAGATAAATATGAAGTTATTACCAATAATTCAGTACAGACTAGGACACAGAAATCATGAAGAAAGCTTAAGAGATATGAAATAATCTGGTATGTGTCTGTTAAGAGTCGAAGAGGAGAAAAAAAATAGAGGAGAATCAGAGATAATGGCTGAGAATTTCCTAAAAATGATGAACGGTATCAATTTTTATTAAGCTCAAGCGGGATACATAGAAAGACAAAGTCAACCCCAACGTGGCAGGTAGAACATCCACAAATTCTTTGACGCTTCTCCTTTCCGAAGGTGGAGCCAATTCTCCTCCCCTTGAAGGTGGGTTTGACTTGACTTTCGTAGCTCTCTCATTTTTCTCTTCTTTTCTTTCTTTCTTGGTTTTTTTTCCCCTATTTTTTTGTCCCTTTCCTTTTTCCTTCTTGGGGGATTTCCTCAATCTGACCCTGTAATTCACTCTTTAGCCTGTAATTATCGTACTAATCTATTGTTTATTTTAACTATTACATTTTCCATATCTAATATTACATTTCATCCATTGTATTTCTTCATACCCAAAGCTGTGTTTCTGGTTGGTTTTTTTTTTATGTTTTCTTATTTTGTTTCATATTTTTAATATCTGCCTTTATCTTTCTATGTTTATGAGCCTAATTAGAACATTTTAGGACATCTGTTCTAATATTTATGCTTTTGACAGAATCTGAAACCCAATATGTTGTTTTTCTTTTGAAATATTTGTGCTTCTTAGTGCTCATTTCCCTGGGGCACTGGATACTCTGTCAGGCAATGAGGAAAGCCAAACCTTCGTACTTGTCACTCCAAATTAGCTCTGTGGGCATTGGAGTGAGACATGAGATTTAGGGTGGAGAGCCCCAGATACCGAGAAACTTCAGTTCTCTCCTCCAAAAACAACTTCTTGTGTCAGGGACCCCCCCCACACACACACACACACACTTGTCCCTCTCCTCAGGAAAAGTAGCATTAGGAGGTAATGAAGTTGGGCAATTAATTTCACGAACTTAGAAGAAGTGCTACATACCTCAGTGCCGAATATCGTTACAGTCACCTTCTAAGTACTGGGAAGCTGTGCACCGACGCCAGTGCCTAGTTCACCCTTCAAAGCAGTTTTGAAACTCTTTTTCTGGAATGGCCATCAGAGCTGTCATCATCCCCAAAATGTGACAATTAAGTTTGTGAAGTTGCCACCATGCACTTACATGGACAACACTGTACAAACAACTTGGTAAGCTGTTTTTTAGGGCGAGAACTGAAGTTTTCAGATGTCTGAGGCTCTCCACCCTAAATCTCATAACCTTGCCAAGGTTATGACACCTTACTGAGTCCTTCAAAGGTGACCGTGATACTCAGCAGTGAGGTATGCAGCACTTTTTCTAGGAGGAGTTTGCGAAATTAATTGTCTGACCTCATAGTTTTTCTATTATAATTTACAAGCCCTGAAGGTTTATAGATAAAGGGTGAAGAACAGACTATCCACAGATAATTAGTCCCTATCAATTTTTCTCATTTCCACACAGATATAGGGCTTCTAATTTTACTCCCACTGACCCATAGACCAGAGGTCTGACTCACAGCAACTATGCACAAAGCCAGTGATGGCAGGGGAGAAACTCCAACAGTTTGCAGGGTTTCTTCAGAGCTTTCTTGGTGTTCTCCCTTTGGCATTAACCTTTAGAGAAGGAGCCAGAAATTGTGCTAGTTTAGCATCTGGGTAACAAATGGAACTTGGCTTGTACTCATTTCATGGATGCAGACCTTTTTTGCCTCTGAGGGTATTTATGATAGCTCCATTGTTTTTGTTTGTTCATTTTCTTCTGCTTGTATGGTCTGTTTCTGTTGCTTGTTTTCCATGTTAGAGGCTTTCTCCAGACATTGATGACCATTGCTTGTCTGATGACCATTGTTTGTGACCAAGAGAAAGAAGCCATAAAGCCCTTGGGAATGTGGGAAGTCATGGTGTCCACTCTTTGTAGAGACCCCTGGATGATCTGTTTGTTGTGGCCCAGTGTCAGTACCTTTAGGTCTTTCTTCTTGAGACTCTAGTAGGAAAGGCTAGGTAGATTCAGCATTCATGAAGCATGTAGTCACTTAATTTCCTCTTCACTTGGATATAGTCCTGATCCCTTCATACTTGGTTCCTCTGTACTGTAAACAATCCCCTGGGAGGGGGCGAGGCTCAGCAGTATGGGTCAAGGGGAAATCTGAGATCTAGGGTATAACCACTTAGAAGCTTTCAACCGATTATCCTTGCTTCCCTCTCCCCAGCACATCAGTCTCAGCAGTAACAGGGCTTTGAGGATGAAGGGGTGTAGGGTAGGTCAGGTGGTGCCCCACCTAACGACTGTCAATTGGGGTCTGGCTCTCCTGGACCTGCTCAGTCAGCAACTCCTTGTCCACCTTCCTGGTTTCTAAGGTGGTGCTGCTGTTAACTTCTCTTTTTCTTGTTCTTGTGGATTTATGTCCATTAAAAAAAAAAAAATCCTTTTACCAGAGTTTTAGTGCCATATCAAGAGGAAGAAAAATTAGATTCATGTGCTCAATTCATCATCTTTACTGAAAGCCTAAATTTTTTTTATGTAGAAAATCATTACTGCTACTGCTAAGAACAGTGATTTCTCTTTTATTCAATTCTTACCCTTTCCCCCCTTTTTTTTTCTCGTCATTTCACATAGGCCCTCAGGTGCAATGCTGAATATGGATGCAGTAGGGAATCTTTGTCTTAGTTCTGATTTTTTTGTAGGAGTGATTCTCAAATGCCTCTCCTGCTGTGCTTGACACAAGTTTTTGATAGATTCCCTCTAACAGTTTAAGGAGGTTTCCTCTTCTTTAGTACAATACAAATTCACTATACATGACAGAAAATACCACAAAAGAGCAGCTTATACAAGTTAGAAGTGTACTCAGATTTCTCTGTCAGCAGTCCAAAGCTGGGGTGGCAGCTCCAACGCCCTTAGGGACTCGTGCTACCTCTACTCTTTCTTCTCCTTCAGTGGGGCTGACACCTCCCAGTCCCAAATAGCTGCTCTTCTAGCTTTAGCCAGCAAGTCTACGTTCCAGAAAGCAGGAAAAAGGAAAGGGAAGGACACGAACCTTCCCTTTAAGGACATATTTCAGCAGTTTAAACATCATTTCTATTTACATCCCATTGGCCAGAACTAATTCTGGGGCCACGCCTAGTTGAAAGGGACTCTGGGAAATGGAGTTCTTTATTTTAGACTGTTACATGCTTGACTAATTTGATGATTTTTAAATCTTGCCTCTATCTGTAGTAATATTAATATCATTTTAAATTCTTATCAGGCCCTAGAAATTTTCTTCTTAAACACAAAGAAGTTTTTGAAAACACAAAGGTGGTGTTTGTTGGTTTGATTTGGTTATTTTTACTACATTTTAAAGCATTTTAAAATTTTAATTGCACTGTGGTTAGGGAAAGAGCTCTGCAGGATACCAATGTTTTGTGATTCACTTAAAATGACTCTTGTGCTTTTGAAAAGAGTGTATATTTCTCTTTACTTGGTGCTGAGTTCTAAATATAGTTGATGGGTCCTCTTTTTAATTTGATTATTTGACCCTACAAGAGATATGTTAAAATCTCCCACCAGGTTTATGGTTTCATTAATTGCTCCTTGTATTATAATTCTCTCAGTTTTTGCTTTATATATATTTGGGCTATGTCACAGGTGCATACAAGTATGTGAATCTTTGTAGAGTCTTCCTTTATTGTTATGTAATGTCCCTCTTTATCCCTATTAACAGGACTGCATTAAAATCTACTTTGATATCAGTATTGCTATATTGACTTTCTTTGGTTAGTGTTTTTACAATATATCTTTTCCACATTTTAAATTTCAACCTTAATATACAGTTTTGTTTTAAATGTGTCTGCTATAAGCAACTTAGAGCTGGATTGTTAAAAATTCAATCTAGTGAATTTAATCAGTACATTTAATTTGATTGCTGATATATTTGAACTCATTTCTACCACCTTATTTTGTCATTTATGTTTATACCCTTTTTTTCTCTTTTCTTGCCTTCTGTTAAATTGATCGAGTTTTCTACATGTCTTCTGTTGATTTAGAAGATAAGTGCTATGAACTAAATTGTGTCCCATCAAAATTTGAACGTTAGTGCCCTACCAGCCACTGTGACTATATTAGAAGACAGGGCCATTAAGGAGGTAATTAAGGTTAAATGAGGTCATAAGGGTGGGGCCCTAATCCAATAGGCCTGGTGTCCTCATAAGAAGAGGAATAGACACCAGAGATCTCTCTGTTTCTGCCTGAGCACAGACGAAAGGCCATATGAGGGAGACAGCAAGAAAACAGTTGTCTGGAAGCTGAGCAGATAGGTCTCCCCAAAACCCAACTTGATTTTTTGGATTCTGAGCCTCTAGAGCTGTGAGAAAATAAATTTCTGTTGTTTCAGCCACCTAGTATGCAGTATTTTGTTATGGCAGCTAGAGCAGGCTAATACAATATGAATCACATTTTTTTCTTTTAATAATCACCTTTACATTTTCAATATGCATGCTTAACTATAAATTATTCTAGCAATGTCAAAAATTTAGTATTTCTATTCTCCTTGCAAACACAAGCCCATTAATTGACTTTAATCACCCACTGACCACCACCCCTCCCTATGATTTTATGGTCTTTTTAGAGTTTATTTCACCTTTTATTAGTAGTTAATTAAGTTTACTAACATATTTTATCAATGTCTGTGGTCACCATTGTTTATGGTATCCCAATGTTTTTTCATTTCTGTTCTTGCTAAATTACTGTTTCTTGTGGTAAATGTCTCTGTGGGAAGTAAATTCTCTTTGTCTTTGTATGTCTGAAAATATCTTTGTCTTTGCTTCTTCATGACAATTAACTGCATATAAACTCAGGGCTTTAAAGATATTACTCCCTTGTTTTCTGGCAGATATCATTACTTATGGGACATCAGCTGACAGTCTAGACAATGGACATGTTTTCAGGTGTAGTTTATCTTTTCTTTATAATCGCTGTTATGGTCTGAATGTTAAGATCTCCCTAAAATTCATATGCTGAAATTCTTACCCTGACAGGGATGGTATTTGGAGGTGGGGCTTTTTGGCAGGTCCTTAAGTCATGAGGGTAGAACCCTCATGACTGAAGTGAGTGTCCTTATAAAAGAGACCCCAGAGATCTCCCTCACTCCCTTCCACCCTGTGAGGACATGACAAGACATCTGTGGTGTGAAAGACAGCCCTCACCCAACCATTCTGGTACCTTGCTCTCAGACTTCCAACCTCCAGAACTGTGAGAAACACATTCCGGTTGTGTATAAGCCAGTCTGTGCTGTCGTGTTACAGCAGCTCGAACACTCTACGACCATAGCTTTTCGGATTGTCTGGGTATCCTCCAGGTTCTGCGGTTTCAGTACAGTGTGTCTAGGTGTAGATATTTTTATCTATTTTTATCTACTCTGCTTGGCACCTCGAGTAACCTTATAATGACAGAATTCACGTCATTTTCAATGCGAGAAATTCTCAGCATTCTCTCTCCAAATATTACTTCTCCCTTCTCGGCTTCTGAACTCCTATTTTCATATGTTGGAGCCTCTTTCAATCATTCATGGGTCTTAATTAGCCCTTATTTTAATCTCTTCATCTCTCTGTGCTGCATTCTAGGCTAGTTCTTTGCATTATCTCCAAATTCACTAAATATTCTTTGTTTCAATTGTGGGATCCATCCTATCACATTTTTTAATGGCTTATTTTTTCCCCATTTCCAAGATCTCTACTTTTTGGCTCATTTTTGCCTATTGGAAGATCTTATTCTTTAAAATTAAAAAAAAAATTTAATAGCAATTATTTTTTCAGTCATCTCCTGGAGCCCCCTAAACACATTTATGGAAAACTATGTGTGGAACTAGTCTATAAAATTAATGCCATCTGCAGTGACTTTGTCTTCTGATTGTAGATCTTGTTGTCTTTCTGAGCAGTAGAATTCCTCACGTGTTTTATGATTTTTCAGTGGAATGTTTCATTGTTTTGGATTTCTTCTCTTTCTCTTTTGGCATTTTGTTGTCGTACACTCGACCTGGCACCCCCAGGACCACCCCCAGAATGTAATCTTTTAATTAATCATTGCCCTTGCCTTGGTGGAGCTTAAATATTAATGGGGAAGGATGGACGACAAACTAATTATCTACACTATGTCAGGTGGCAATAAGTGCTATGGAAAATACAAAGCAAGATATGGGGACAAGGACTGTGGAGGTGGGGGTTCACTCCAGTAGAGGCCATTACGCTCCCAGGATGTAGGTGGCAGCCAGGCAGAAGGAAGCTAGAAAGTGTGGTCCATCCGAGGGGCTCTCGCCTGCAAGAATAGGCTCTGTATAACAGTTCGGCCAGTTTTGCTTTTCTGCCTTGCATTTTCTGCTTATATTTTTAATAAGTATTTAAATAATATACGGATATAGTGTGCCTTGCCAAACAAAATTTAGGTATAGTGAGTAAAGCTAACTTCTCCCCTGCCGTCCATCACCACCCCACCCTAATCTCCTTGCACCCCCAGGAAACGCACTGTTAGGAATGGGGCTCAGCTCTCCACCTCCCCCCATCTTGCAGCTCTCCCCTGATCTGCTACCAAATCTCTCGCGATACTGATGCTCAGATGTCAGCTGAGAACCATGAGCCCTTCCGAGTATTCGGGAAGCAAAAAACCAGGTCCTCCTCAGGATTCACTTTCAAATGCAGCAAGGGGTCAGCCGTGGAGCCTGAGTGAGGTGAGGCGGGTGGCAAGGGAGCAGCCCTCTTGGGTGTGGGTCCCCATCTGTCTGCAGAAACCAGGAGATGAGAGCAAAGTTGGGCCCCAAGAGCCCAGGGAGATAGAGGAGCTGCTGGGCTGCAGGCTGGGTAGCTGGCTTGGGGCAGGAGAGAGTGGGGAGAGGGAAGAGATCACTCCTGGAACCTCAGCAGGGACCCATAGTGTGTGTGTGTGTGTGTGTGTGTGTGTGTGGCGGGGTAGCGGTGAGTGGGCAGGGCCTGTGAGAGATCTGGCCCCTGTCAGCCTGGGCCTAGGTCGGCTACACTGGCTCCAGTGCACATGTCCTGAGCTGGGCAGGGCTCTCCTCCAGATGAATGAAACAGCCACTGCCTGCCCTTGAAGGACTTCCATCCACTGGGGATCAAACAGCGACCTGCTCTACTACTGTAAAGAAAAGGTATTATAGCAGTTCCAGCGGAGGCCAGTCAGGATGCACCGGATGCGGCTCTGAAAACTTACAGAGCGTCTCACTTAATCCTCACGGCTGTTCTTGCGGTAGGTGCCTTAAGCAACCAGGTTTCTCAGGTAACTGGGAAGATGAAGAGGGCCAGGTTAAGCAACTTGCCCCAGATCACCGAGCTGGTTAACTGGGACTTGAAGTTGGGTCTGTAGAATGGCAAGCCCTGTGCTGTCCTTACAACAGAGGGCAGTGTCAGGAGGAGCTGGCTGGGAAGCCGGCCTGGAGTACTGATGCTGAAGAGGACACAGGGATGTGTCTGAGCCAGGAAGCGTGGAGACGTGTCCTGCGGGAGGAGGGTCCCTGGACGGGCTCGAAGCAACGCCCTGCCCAGGCGCCACCACTTCTTGCCTCGGGCCCCGAGGAGCCCGTCCTTAATCTGAAAGACTCCCAGGAAACTGGCCCCGGAGCTGGGTCTGTCCTAGCTGCGTCTGTGAGCGGAGACAAGGCACAGGCCGGTGGGACGGTGCTCCCCCACGCCCCACCCACCCACCCATAGACGGCAGGTATCTGGATGGAATAGGGTGGGATATAACAAGTTCACTCTTGAATTTCTCAGTGTAACTGGGTTGACAGCGCATTCATTCGGTCAATACAAACTTGGTTACGGGCCAGCTGTAGTTCGAGGTCAAGTCCTTCCTCCCGGGGCGCGGGGGGAGCCGGTCGCCTGGGCGGTGCTCCCGCAGCCCCGCGCCCGACGCACCGCAGACGCTGCGCTCGCGCGCCCCCTGCTGGACGCCGGCCGAGTCCTCCGGCCCCTGCGGGTCCCCAAGGGTTCTGCCCACGCTCGTAGCCCACCTTGGAAGGGGGTGGCAAACCCCGCCGCTGCCTGCGAACGGGCCCCTCTTCTTCATGCCCGGCAGCCAGCGCGCCCTCTCCCGGTCGCCCTATCCCGGCATCCATCCCCCTGAACTGGTTTCCGGTGGGTGCAGGCCGCAGGTGGTCACAGGAGGCCCCTCAGGGTCTGCTGCCCATCCAGACGCTCCCCCTCCAGAGTCAACGTCACAGAGGTTCCGTGAGGAGCTGCCGTTACCTCTGAAGACAGGGGCTTTTCCAAATATGACCCGATAGCGTTCAGGGCCTCATCATTCATTCATATCCATCTGTCTCTGTCTCTGTCTCCCCCCTCTCTTTCCCTCCCTCCTCCCTCTCCCTATTCCTCCCTCCCACCCCTTCTCCATACCCCCCTCCCCATTAGGGAAGGCTTTCCTCCTAAGGGACCACAAAAATGGAAGAGGAACGATGATGGACTGCACTCGCTGAAGGCATGATTGCCCAGGAAAGGGGGTGATGGGACCATCATCTGGCTTTTAGGACTCACAGGGAGGATAACCGGGGAATGTCAGTAAAATTTTCCTCAGGAGGCTGGTGGTTTATGTAGCAGGGATCCCCTTGGTAGACGCCCCCACCCCACCCCTGGTATCTGGTGCATCCAGATTTACATGAGGCCTGAGCCACCTTCTAGAGCAAATTGACTTGATCCTGTCCTTGCTGGGGTGCAGGGACCAGGACACACTGCCACAGTCCACGGGCTTGGCAGAGGGGGCTGCTGGCTGAGACCACACAATGGGCAGGGCCTACAGGGGTCTGGGAACACAGGACTCTCTAAGACAGTGGTTCTCAACCTTCCTAATGCTGCAACCCTTTAATACAGCTCCTCATGTGGTGGTGGCCCCCAATCATAAAAGAAACATAATTAAAGCATAGTGATTAATCACAAAACAATATGTAATTATATATTGTGAAATATGTGTTTTCCGATGGTCTTAGGCAACCCCTGTGAAAGGGTCATTTGACCCCCAAAGGGGTCACAACCCACAGGTTGAGAACCGCTGCTCTAAGGCAAGAGGGAATCTGACCTGGCCAGCCAGATCAGCCATGGGCGTGAGCTCCCAAAGGGAGCCATGGGGCTGCTTGCACTAGAACTGACCTTGCTTCATGCACACGGGAGTATGTAGGTCCTGAACACAACAGGGCTTTGGAATGAGCAGTTCACTGACTCTGTAACTCCTC
The DNA here is from genome assembly GCA_004026885.1 of Lyroderma lyra. NCBI lineage: Eukaryota > Metazoa > Chordata > Mammalia > Chiroptera > Megadermatidae > Lyroderma > Lyroderma lyra. Next base: position 434,286 of record PVJL010000155.1, on the reverse strand, counting down.
AGAACCCAAGTGTACCCTCGAGAGAAGAAGCACTCTCCTCCCACCCCCAGAGCCTCCCTGGGTCTACGAGGGGGGCTCCCCAGCACCACAGTTGCTGCAGCTCAGTCCGAGGAACAGCTCTGCACAGCTGTCAGGCCAGAAGCTGCAGAGCCCACGCATCACCAGGAGGGACAGTGGGGACAGGGACAGTTGTCTGGCTGAAGCAGCAGTGACATAAGCTCTGGCTGGGGGTCTGGGGGTGGGGGAGGGCTGTGGCAGGATTCAGAGCAAGGACGGGTGATGGCCAAGACTGATCTAAACCCAGGCTCTCCTGGGTTCCTAAGTGCGCACCGGACACCCCTCGATGAATCCAGAAATGCCTGAGGAAGGGATCTTCGCAAATAATAAAAATTCTTATGTGACAGGTAAGGTTTATGAATAAATAAATAATTCTTACGTGAGGTTTATGAATAAATGATTATGTGAACACATTTCACAATCACACTGGTGATGTCTGGGTCCTTGAAAGGTCACATTTTTTAAAAACAGAAAAAAAATTTTGTTTTTTTAAGATTCCCTTACTATAATAGTTAAATCTGATCCACAATCTAGTGGGACATTAGGGAATCCAATACATAGCACCTCTCTTTTCTGACTAGGTTCTCAAGAAATTGAAAAATCAGACAGGAAATGGAGACATAAAATATTGCCTGCTGACCAAGCCTAAATTGCAGCATGCAGCTCGGTGTGAGACCAAAAAGACATCAACTGGACCCCAAAGGGAGGCAGACTCACCTCCTCATTCCTGGGCTGGGGCGAGCTCATGCTCAGAAGGAAAGATAAGTAAAGGAGTGTTGAGAAGCCAGGAGTTTCACCTATGGAAACTTTTTTGTGTGGATTATAAATACCAGGAGTATGGATGATTGTGTGTGTCCCCTAATAAGGGGGATGCTGTCTCATTGTCCTTTTGTATGTGGGTCGGTCCTTCTTTGGAATTCAGAATGTATTTTCTCCGTACAAACTGTTTTACCTATGGTCGTCAAAAGCCTGTTACTTATAAAGAAATAAAATAGTAGTACCAACTTACACTCTGGGCCAGGGGAAAGAACCATGCAGAGGGAAGAGGACAGAAGAAGCTACCCCAGTGTCCTCGTAGCAGCCTAAATGCCCAGCTGGGATGCTCCGTTTTCCAACAGGTGTCTTTTCCACTCTGTCAGCCCAACTCCCATTCCTCAGGGTGGCAGACTTCGACTTGGAGATGAGAGAAAGTCTCCCTTGTTAAACAATTTCACATTGAACTGTAGTAACTGGCAAACCCTCCTCCTTTTATTTTTAATTTTAAAGCAGATGAAATCTTATTAATGCAAATGAATTTCTAATACAGTCAGTGGAATTTCAGAAAGAGTAAAAAAATAAAGTGAAATTCAAGCTGTAAACAACTCTCTGACAGCGTACGGGGAGGGAAAACAGACACAGCCCACAAGACTGAGTGTGAAATAGATGAGAACAGGGAAGCCCTGTGTTGAAAGAAACTAAAGAAGGCCTAAATAAATGGTAACACATCAGTATTCATTAATTGAAAGCCTTAATATTGTTAAGATGACAATACAGTATTCTTCATGTGATCTATAGATTTAATAAAATCTGTATCAAAATCCCAATGGCCGTTTTTGCATAAATGGAAAAGCTGATTCTAAAATTCATATAGGATTGCAAGGGACCCCAAAGAGCCAAAACAATAATGGAAAGGAACAGAAAAGTTAAAAGTCTCAGACTTCTGATTTCAAAACTTACTGCAAAGCTACAATAATCACAACAGTGTGGTACTGGCATAAGGGTAGACATACAGACCAACGGAATAGAATTGAGAATCCAGAGATAATCCCATATATCTATGATTCATTAATTTTTGACAAGGATGCCATGACCATTCAATGAAGAAATAATAGTTTCTTTAGCAAAGGGTACTAAAAGAATGAAATTTACCCTTACTTCATCGAACACCCAATGTAAGAGTTAAAAGTTTAAAACTCATAAAAAACATAAAGATAAATCTTCATGACCTTGGATTTGGCAATAGTTTATTAGATATGACACCAAAAGTATCAGCAACAACAAAAAGGCAAGATAAATTAAACTTGGTGGAAATTAAAGACTTTTATGCATCCAAGGATAGTATCAAGAAAGTGAAAAGAACCCATGGAATGGGAGAAAGTGTTTACAAATTGTCTACCTGAAAAAGGTCTAATATACAAAATATATAAGAACTCTTACAACTCAGCAACAAAAGGACAAGTAATTTTAAAAATGGGCAAAGGGCTTGAATAGACCTTTCTGAAAAGAAAACATACAAGTACATGAAAAGATGCTCAACATCATTAATCATTAGGGAAATCCAAACCACAATGATATCCTACTTCATACCTATTAAAATGCCTATAATCAAAACAGAAAACACTAAGTGTTATTGAAGATTTGAAGAAATTTGAACCCTTATATACTTCCAGTGGGAATATAAAATGGTGCAGTCACTATAGAAAACAACTTGGTGGTTCTTCAATTATTAATAGTTAAACAACTACTGTATGACTCAGCAATTCTATTCCTATGCATATACCCAAGAAAATGGAAACCATGAGGGTTGTCCAGAAAAAATCCAGCCATAAATGCCTCTATTTTTCATAGTACATGGCTGGATACCTTCTGGACAGTCCTCATATATCCACACAAAAGCTCATACATGGATATTCATAGCAGCATTATTTGTAATATCCAAAAATAGAAACAATTCAAATCCATTAACTGATGAATGGATAAACTAAATGTGGTATGTCCCCTCGATGGAATATTATTTATCCATTAAAAAGAATACCTGCTGCAACATGGATGAGCCTTGAAAACATGCTAAGTAAAAGAAGCCACACACAAAAGGCCACAGCTGTGTGATTTCCTTTTATATGAAATACCCAGAAAAGGCAAATCTGTAGAGATAGAAAGCATATTAGTGGCTGCCAGGAGCTGAGGGGAAAGAAAATGGGGAGTGTATGAATGCTTAATGGATTGGGGGTAATGACGACATTCTGGAACTAGACAGTGATGATGGTTGCACAGTTCCCTGAATGTATGAGCTGCCACTGAACTGTACTCTGGCATTAGGGAGCATAATTAGGAAGCTGTGGGGCCGACAAGTAGAAAGGCGTGATTGCCAAACAATAGTGAAGAGGGCACTGGAAGGGAAATCTCCCTAGAAACCCAAAGAGAAAAGACTCTGTAGCAAACCGTAAGCAACTCATAATTCAAGAATCTAGATAGAAGGAGAGATCATCCCAGAATAGAAGATACAAAAAAGTACCAGCAGAAAATGAGTCACTCAGAACAATCTAGTCTGAATGAGACTAAGACAGTTCTCTTAGTCAAACTTGTTCAAGGTCTTCACCAATTTTCAGCAAGGCAGACTTGAACAATCAACACCAGGCTTCCAGTTGAAGGCATCAGACACACACTTATCTCTGCCCCACCTAGGTCCTCGTGACATGATGACGTGCTGATGAAAGAAATCACAGAAGGCCTAAATACGTGGGGAGATACATTGTGTCTGTGGATTGGAAGACTCAACATAGTGAAGACGTCCGTTCGCCCCAAATTGACCTAAAGGTTTAATGCAATTTCTATTGAAATTCCAACAAGATTTTTTGCAGAAACAGACAAGCTTATTCTAAAGTCTATATGGAAATGCACAAGCCCTAGAATGGCCAAAACACTCTTGAAAAAGGATAATAAAATGGGAAAAATCTCCCTACCTACTATCGAGGCTTAGTATACATGAATAGCTAAAGGACTCAATGTCATGGAGTATTGCCAAAGTAAATCCATGGGGACACCCAATCGACCCCACACAAAGAAGCTGGACTGACTTTTGACAGACGTGCAAAAGCAAGTCAAAGGAGGGAAGGACTGCTTTTTCAGCAAGCGCTGCTGGAGCAATTGAACGTACACAGGCCAAAAGCTCACCCTTGAGGGAGGTCTCGTCTGCTATTCAAAAATCAACGCAAGATGGACCACTGGCTTCCTTGTAATGTACAAACTATACAGGTTTTGAGGGAAAAAAGTAGAAAATCTTCAAGGTCTAGGGCTAGATGCAAAGTTTGTAGGCTCAACACCAAAAGGAGGATCCAGACAAATTGGATTTCATCAAAACTGAAAACTATCCCTTTGCAAAACAAACTAACAAACAAAAAACCCCTATCAAATGGATGAAAAGACAAATTACAGATTAGGAGAAAATATTTGCAAACCATACATTTGGCCCTCAAAGGGGATTCAGCAGTTCCTGGCCTTTCTTCTATATACTCCCCACTCTCCTGAAGGAATAGCTCATGCCTTCTCCTCTCCTCAGGGCTCCAGCACTTCCTGGCTCTTAGCTGGTGGGCACCCTTGCTTCTTGCTTCACAGAGGAGACAGCTGGGGGAGGAGTTGCACATTCCTGCATCTTCCGAGAGGAGAGACAGGGCAGCACCTCCATCGCATCATGACATTCCATTCCCACTCGCAACTCAACGACTTCCTTTGGTCATTAGCCTTTCTCCTCCATTGTATAATATATCAAAATTGTCTCGCTACGGAATCCTTCCTGTTAGCATACAAATAGGCTGTAATAATGGCCATTTGGAAGGAAAAAATTGTTCACTCCATTTCTCCAATGTCTTCTGCAGCAAAAATTCTCAAAAGCCCCATCTATTGTGGCGTTCTTCACTTACACTCTTTCTGCATTTATTTTCCTTATGAAAAATTAACTATTCACCAAAATGAGAGAATGGTATAATAAACTCCCATATACCAGTTACAGGTTGACTTGTATCCTCCCCAAATTCACATGTTGCGATCCTAACCCCCACTACCTCAGAATGTGACTATATTTGGGGCCTTAAGAGGTAATTCAGGTAAAATGTGGTCATTTAAGGTTATAATTCAGCATGACTGGTGTACTTATAAGAGGAGGAGATTAGGACACCACAGCCAAATCTGAGGAATGACCATGGGAGGTCACAGCAAGAAGGCGGCCATCTGCAAGCCAAGGAGAGAGGCCTCAGAAGAAAGCAGACCTGCCGACACCTTGGCCTTGGACTTGTAACCTCCAAAACTGTGAGAAAACAAATTTCTGTTGTTTGATCCTATGGTATGTTGTTATGGCAGCCTGAGCTATCTAATACAATACCCATCACCCAGATGCAATAATTATTAAAGGTTTTTCTCTACTTGATTGCTTATCCCTTTTTGTGAAGTATTTTAAAGCCAATCCCAGATCTCATGTTATTTTGCTCCCACGGGCTTCAATGAGGGTCTGGGGGTGTGGGGGTGGGGAAGCAGGAAGCACATTTTTTTACATAACCACAGTGGCCTTGTCATACTTAGAATATTAGCAAGAATTACTTGGTAATATAGAGTATTAAGTCCTTAATGTCCCTGATTGTCTTGAAAATGTCTTTTCAGAGCTGGTTTGTTGGAATCAGGAAACACACTGGTCTATCGTGTCTCTTTAATCTCTTCTGTCTGGATGAGTCCCTCCCCCTGAATCCCGCCCTTTTACTTCTCATCTCACTGACATACTGAAGAAACTCAATTGTCCTGTACAACAACCCACTTTCTGGATTTGTCTGTTAGCTTTCTCATCCATGGATTCCTTTTTTTGGGCCTTGTTTTATTTTTCTTTTTGCTTTCAAATACTTCAAACTTAAGGAAAATGTGCGAGAACAGCATAAAAACCTTTCTTTTCCTTGAATTGTTTGAATGTAACTTGAGGGTATGATGCCCCATTACCCAAGAATACTTTAGCATGCATTCCTTGCAAACAAAAATATTCTCCTACAACACACCAGCAAAATGAGGAAATTAGCATGGGAACATCATTGCCACCTGATGTCTACATTCCATGCAAGTTTCACTGATTGCCTCAATAATATCTTTTCTGTCAAAAGGATCCAATCCAAGATCATGGGTTGCACTTAGTTGTCCTGTCTTCTTCCATCTAGAATAGTTCCTCAATCTCTCCTTGACCTACCTCAACAATTTTGAAGATCACAGCCCAGTTATTTTGTGCAGTGTACAACTCAGATTTGTCTGACATTTCCTCACGATGAGATTCAGATTATGCATCTTTGGTGGCAGTAATCACAGAAGTGACACTTCGTTCTTCTCACTGAGTCCTGGCAGGTGGTACGTGATTCCAATTTGTCCCATCTGAAGATGTTAACCTTGATTAAGTTGACTGGGGCAGTGACTGCCAGGTTTCTCCACAGAAAGCTACTCTTTTCCCTTTGATAATTGATAAGTATTTTGAAGCTCTGTAATATCCTGCCACTCTTCAAACTAGTTTTAGCCTCCACTGGTGTTTCTTGCCTGAGTTCATTACTACCATGAGGGTTGCCAAATTTTCTAATTCCACCATTCCTTCTATATTTGTTAGTTGGCATTCTATTATGAAGAAAAGCTTTGACATAATCTCTGTCTGTCTGTCTCCCTGTCCCCTCAGTATAGGATCATGAATTCCTACTTTATTCACTGAGTTATAATCTTTTATTATTATTTAATGTGATACTCATATAGCCCCAGATTTGACCAGTGAGAGAGCCCATTCAGGCTGGCTTCCGTGTCCCTTTGATGTGTTTGGAGCACTTCCATACCTTCTGGTACACGATAGTTCAGGCTTATCCTGTAGTTCTCTTGCCTCAGCCTTGGAACCAGCCACATCTCCAAGGAATCCTTGTTCCTTTTAGGGGACATTGGTATTTAGAAACCAACATCTGGGCACACAGTGTGCTCTTTGATTTTGGAGGTGCTGCTCCCAGGCCTTCTCAGTGGACAGAGTTAGAAAATCTCCCTCTGCAGCAAGTTTTTATCTATTTCTGTTTCTATATTTATATACTAAAAGCCATTGGTTCATACTGTGGTGTCTAATTCCAGTCCAAAATCATGGGATTTTTTCCCTCATCTTTACCTATTCATATTTATAACTTTTTTCCACCAGCGAGAACCCTGAATCCAGTTATCCTCAATGTATTTGCTTATTTGATCAATCCTCATATGTAACTGGTTTCCTGTGGATACTGCCATCACAGCCTCGCACCCCCAAAGATGCCCTCATTACTCCCCTCGGGTTCTGACACCCTGCATCACGCTGTTCCCTCCTCCCACACCTGACACCTAGGCGGCCCAGCCTCACCTAATGGCTTGGACTGAACTGTTCAGGCGGGAAGGCAGGGCGGAGTGAAGAAGATAGATACACTTATCCTTCAATCTACTCTAATTAGGGAACAATCCAAGGTCACCAAGTACTCTCCCTTGGTCTCTCGTCCTCGTCTTCCTCGCTCTCTCCTAGCATTCCAGGCAGCTGCTTACACCCTCCTACCCCACCCCCACCCCCGCCCAGCTGCCTCTTCACAGACTTCTGCGCTGGACGCTCCTCAACTTCCCGTGACCTCCGGATGCTGGAGGGCGCCGGGGCTCCTGCTCAGACCTCTTCTCTCTGCTCCCTCATTGTCTAAGTGATTTCTTCCAGTCCCCAGACTTTAAATATCATGTGCCGGGGGTCTCCAACCTCCGGGCCACAGACCGGTACCGGTCCACGGCCTGTTAGGAAGCCCACCGCCCAGCAGGTGAGCTGCAGGCTGGCCCAGCATCAGCCGCATTACCGCCTGAGCTCCGCCTCCCGTTCGAGTCTCACGGGAGCTGGAGCCCTAGTGTGAAGTGCGCATGCGCACCCCCTCATTTTCCCCCGCCCCAACCCCGTGGACACACCGTCTTCCATGAAATCAGTCCTTGGTGCCAAAAAGGTTGGGGGCCGCTGGCATATGCAGACACCTTCCACATTTTTATTTCAAGCCTCAACCTCTCTTCTAACTCCAGACTCAAATACCCAATTGCCTGATCTAATTGCACATCTAATAAGAATCCCAACGTTGACATACCCCAAACCAAACTCCTACTATTTACTCCCAAAGCTGTTGCTCTAATTTTATATCTAGTTCAACAGCATATTCTGTCAGCTGTACCTTCAAAATAGACCCCAAGGCCCGCAGTCCTCCCAGTGTGCACCTCTACGATCCTCCGTTAGCCCGCTTCTGAGTCTCTTTGTGCTCCCACAGGCTTGGGGCTCACACAGCAGCCGGAACGGTCCTGTTAAAAATGTAAATCCCACTCCCAGTTCCCATAATAGAAAATACAGAAAACATTTCAGAATTTGAGGCTAAAGGACAGAGAGTATAAAGGGCAATCAACATCATATACATGAGAAAAGCAAAGCAAACAGAAATAAGTGATTTTAAAAGTTAGAAAGAAAATGACAAATGTGTATGGCGGTACAGGTAGTCCAACATCACATAATTATACTCCCCAGAGGAGAAAATAAAAACAATAAAACAAAAAGAAATGTTTTAAAATATAATTAAAGAAAATATTTTCTGAAATAAGACAAGCCTGAAAGGACAAATGGAGTCAAAATGATTAACTTGGAAACATACCCTAATACATCTCTAAGCATCAGAAGGCGCTTCATGACCACAGGTAGTAAATCCTGGGGGGAAAGGGTCCAGGAACAACTGACTGGAGATGCATTGAAGCTGCTGGAACATGAATGCACATACGCACTCACACACTCGGCACTTTGGGTCAGGCAGCAATAATTTGGTATTTGTCTCAGATGAAACAATGAGTGGGACAGCTTAGGGCCATACCCCAGCCCTAACAGCTGTGAGCAACAGGGGGCAACCACAGCAAGGGAAGACGACTGGCTGTTTAAGATGGAACCCCTAACTGCATCCTCCCACCACCCCCTAGAAACAATTGTACCCCTCCCTCAGGGCAGTTCACACCGATCTAGAACCATTTGAGGACAGCCATAGACATTGACTACACAAACAAATGAAAGAATTTCACCTGAAGAAGCAGTTAATAGAGTAGGTAAGAGAGAATTTTAAAATAAATATTGAAAATATCTTCAGGGGTTAAAAGGATATGGCATCCATGAAACAAAAACAGTTCATTTTGAAAACTACTTAATTAGAAATTATAATAATTAAAAATATACCTCCTAAAGATAAGAGGGAATAACAGAATGGACTCAGTCAACAGCAAATTAATGAGCTGAAAGATGGAGGTGAACAGAAAATAGAAATGATGGGCAGTGACAAAATTTAACAAGTGCCAGACCCAGGCAATATTTGAGGTGAGTTCCACCAAGCTTTCCGATGACTAAAGAATGCCCATCTTGTATAAACTTTCCAGAGCACAGACAAAGATGGAAAAGTCTCATTCTCATTTTCTGAGGCTAGAGCCACTCTGATCCTAAACACAAACATAAAAAGGACAAAGGAGAAAACCATCGGCCCCTCCTGCTTATTAACACCAATACAAAAATGCAACTCAATCAGTGATCAAGGAGGGTTGTTCCGGAAAAACATTCAAGAAAAGAACAAATAAATAAAAGCTGTACCAATTTCACAGGTGGGAAGCCTCCAAATGAGTCTTGAACATATTTTATGAGTTTCTCCTAGTTACTTCAGAGTTTACATTGCTGTTAAGATGCAGTGCCTGGGGTGCAGCACATCCCCGGCCCAAGAGCATAAAAGCAACACACTCACAAAAGTAGAGGAAACAGGAAAAAGCTGTTTCTCACTGCGCACTGACATCATGGGGGTCTCCGCACCAGCTTTGGTCTTCATTCTTATGGATTTACTTACTATGCAAAATTCAAGTTTGTATTATTTTAAGTGTCTGTCTACCTCTGTTGCTCAAAGCTGATACAAATCCCAGTTAAACTTCCAATGACATTTTTCATGAAATTTGACAATTAAATCTGAAATTCTCGTACAATAATAACACCCACATTCCCGGCAATGAAAGAAAGAAGTGAGAAAGAGGAAAAGGGCCTTGCAGCAAAGCAAAACTTTCCCAGAAATTTCCTCACGGACTTCCACTTGCTTTCCCATGACCAGAGCTAGGTCACATGGAAGCCTCTAGCTGCAAAGGAGACTGGGAAATGTAGTTTTATCTGGGTACATTATTGCCATAAAAAACATACTCCCAATGAATCAAAAACCTAAATGTAGAAAGAAAAAGTTTAAAATTATTAGAATAAATTATAAAATATTATCTTTTTAAAACTTTACAATAGGGGCATTCTCTGGTGGTGTAGTGGCTAGACTTCGGTGCTCTTAACACCATGGCCTGGGTTCAATTCCCAGCCAGGGAACCACCCAAAACAAATAAACAAACAAACAAAACTTTACAGTAGTAGCAAAGCTTATTTAAACAAGACGCAAAGTCTACAAACCAAATCATAAAGGAGGTTTTTACATAAAGAAAATATTATAAATCAAAAATTTAAATTTGTGTGGGGTGCAAGATACCAGGAACACATTTAAAAGGTAGTCAACATACTGATGACAAGGATTTTAGATATATAGAAAAGGAATTATTATACAATCCAGCATTTATATTAATAGAACATTTAGAAATCAACAGGAAAAAAGAAAAACCACCCAATAGAAAAAAATGAACATTGGATACAAGTATGCAATTCACCAAAGAGAAAATATAAATGGTCAAGAAACAAAAAGATGCTCAATCCCAGAAGTAATCAAGGAAATGCAAATCAAAACTACACTGTTTGTAATCCGCAGCACGGCAAGAAAAACTTCTTTATAATACCAAGTGCTGGTGAGAGTGTATGGACATGGACATGCTTGTATAATTGCCGGGGAAGGCAGTTACTTTGGAGAGTGAATTCATAGTGTCTATTCAAAATGGAAAATGTGCATATCCTATTACCTAGTAATGATGCTTCTGTATGTTAATGCTAAATAGATACACGTGCAGAAACACATGTGCACACAAGTATGTGCAAAAATGATCACTGAGGTATTTTTGAAACAGTGAAATAGTAGAATAGATCACTCAAATGTGGTACTGTTTTCTTAAGATAGCAGACTACACAGCACCAAAAGGAATAAACCAGGTTTAAATGTAATAGATATAAAAATATCATTGAGTGAAAAAGGCAGTTGCAGAATATATTTGATACCGTGCATATTTTTTAAAAAGCCCACACCTCAAACTATATAGTTGCTGTGTGTCTAGCTAATGGATTTTAAAATATTTTTTAAAACCAGAGGGATCCCCACCAATAGCATAACAGTGGCTACCTCTGGAGATGGGGGAGGGGCGAAATAGTTGGGTCAGTGGAGAGTTTAGATCTGTTTTTGATCATGTTTAAGGGAATAGACTCATGTACTGATTAGTAACTGAAATGAGTTCAAATTCCATATAATGAAAGCTATCCATTTCTATCAGAACGGTGTGTATATTGTCCATAGTTTTTGAACATTATTGTGTTTCATGTTGATAGAAAACCATCTATGGTTCTCAGGCCAGTAGTTTTCAACGAATCCTTTTGCCGTCAGCATGAAAGTCTCATTCTAGCTCTCCCTTTGCACAAGGGCTGGGCCTATCGGATCCCAATGTAGACAGCCAGGAGCAGGATCCTCAGACACCGGGTGTGACAAGGCCTGTTGTGACAGCTGCTGAGCGTCCTGAGGGAGCGGGCTTTCCTAAGCTGTCTTGATTTCTCCAGCTCGCATTGCTGGATTCTCCCTGCCAAATGTCTCCTGTGTTACCCTCTGCGTCTGGGGCCTGATTTGTACGTGTGGGAGCTGCAGGCCCTGCCTGGAGAGTTGGGATTAATATTCGCAGTCTCCTGGTGCCCATTACACCGTTGCCTGCTCTGTAGCAAACATCCTACATCTGTCACAGCTCTTCTCTGCTGCTGCTCCCACAGAGAGGCCGCCGGGCTGGGCTTGGGGGTCGACTGCACGGTCTCTGCCACATGGAATGCGCTGGACCTGCTCTGGAGCCAGCTTGGAAGGCTCTGGCACCACGGCTGCAGGCCTCAGGGCTCATGGCTTCCTGGGACCCTGGAGGTCCCCCTGGAGGCCAGGTGGTAGTTATGCTGACTGGCAGCAGGGGCCCTCACCCCCAGAGTCCCTGTATTCCCAGGGCCTTTACAGTTGTCATCCCAGTCAGGAGCACAGGACACCCAAGGACCCCTGCCCCATCTTGTCCACAGTGCCCTCTCCACCCCCAGCTCTGGTACCCAAAGAGGAGCAAGGGCCTGGGCAACGGAAGAGAGCAACCAGGAAAGCAGGGATGTGGGAGATGACAGGGACAGGTGTGTGGGCCGTTCTCGGCTGTGAGCGCCAGGAGGGTTGGACTCCTCACTTACTTCAGCTCTGGGTACAGGCCTGACACTCCCAAGATGCTATTTGTTGACTGATGGGATGAGGGGAAAGGGCGCAAAAGGGAGGGGTGCTCTACAGAGGGGCACCCCTCACAGAATGACAGGCCCAGGAACAAGAGAAGCTCTGCTCTGTCTCTAGCTCCTAACCCTCCCCACCACTCTGGGAGGTAGACTGACTGAGAGCAGAAGGCCTATCCTTGAGTGAGAATCAGAGGCTGGAGCTGGGGACCCTGTGGGGGTCGTGGTTCTGCCCATTCCTGGCCTCCCTTGGGGTAGGCTTGGTCATGTGACCATGGAACTAGCAGAGGGTGGCCCTCCCCCAGCCACCCTGGGCCCCAGGCTGAGCCCTAAGGGGAATCAGGCTCCAGCCCCTGGTCTCCTCTTCCCGATTGCAGTCCATCCCTGGCGGCCTTAATTAACTTCCTGGGTGATGGGAGTTATAAAATGGCAAAGTCTGATGAAAAATAATAATGAGCATGCCTGTGGCCCATTATCAGCCTGTGCCCGAGCCCTTAATGAGGGTTAACTAATTCATCAGCCTTCTTGCAGCCTGGGCAGAGGGCAAGGGTTAGCTGCGCCCTCTTAGAAGCAGATGGGGGAGGTGAGGGGTGATGCTGAGTGCTGGGGAGAAGGGCTTCGCCTGTGTTACAGGGTCCTTCGCAGTGGCCGAGTCCCTAGAAAAAGGCTGGGGTTGGACCTGGGAAGTCACCCCTCAGGGCGCGGCCACTAGCTATGAGACTCGGAGAGGTGGGAGAGGTGGGAGAGGTCACTTCCCCTTCCCTGGGCTGCATTTTCCTCATGTGTAAAATTCAGGGGTTGGAATGACTGCTTTCCCGGGCTCCTTCTGGTCCCAAGGTTGGGGACAAGCCAGTGGCCAGAGGGCCATATCTACTGCCACCTCTCTGGGAAGCAGGGCAGGGATGGAGTCTTCAGGGAAAGGAGGGTCAGCCCCTGCCCCTGCCCAGCAGCGAGACTCCAGCTTGTTATCCTCTCTTGTCCTTGATGTCTTTTTTTTTTTTTAATCGTGGAAAAATACACATGACATGAATTTTAACATCTTAAGCACTTTTAAGGGTACAGTACAGTGGCATCAGGCCATTCACACTGTGGTGTCATCCATCTCCCAAACGTTTTCATCTTGCAAATCTGAACCTGTGTTCCCATGGTCGCCCCGTTCCCTCCTCACCCCCACCCCAGCCCCCACCCCTGCTCCCCTACTTTCTGTCCCTGTGAAACTGGCTGATCTAAGTCCCTCCTGTGTGTGGCTCCCTCGGCATCGGTCCTGGGTTATTTCACTTAGCAGCCTGTCTTCAGGTTCATCCACCTCGTAGACGCCCTTGGTTTTGATGTGGGGCGTTTCCTGCCTCGTGGGATTGCAGCCTGGGGTGACAGTGGGGGTGTAGGTGAACCCCGAGGCTAATTCTCATGCGGAGCCCACTAGACCTTATGCCAGGGGCTCCTGGATGATCCAGGATAAAAGGCACAGCCCCCGGGCGTGTCGATTTTAGTCACTGGTAATCATTTTAACACATTATGCATTAAAATAAACAGGGAGCTCTAGCGTTAGAGAATGCACATGAATTTTTCACTCCAAAACGGGGATTTGTTTTCTGTTTTTCAGTCTCTGAAACTGCTTGTGGCAGATTTTTCTTCCCGTCTCGGACCCCGGGGATCTGCAGCGAAGCTGAAGGAAGGAAACACAGGCCCGCACGGCCTGGGCCTTGCTCTGGCCTGGAGCTCTGCGCAGCCTGGGAGGGAAGGCTTGGGGGAGCGTCCTGCGTCCTGCAGGGCCACTGGGCCCCACAGCTGGGCTGACCAGAGGTACCGTTTTAAAAGGCACAGAAAGCAACAGTGCTGTGCTCTTTCAAAGGGCATGTCTGGGCAGCCTATACCACAGCCCACTCCAAGCTAGGCCTTAGAAGCCCAAGGGCCCAAGGTTATTGTGTGAGCCTGGTGGGGGCTTTGAGCCCCACTCCTGCCAATCAGCCATGCACCTCTGCTACCAAGGAACTTGAAGCTGAGGGTCATCTCTCTTGGGTTCAAGTTTCACCTTTACCTGAGACTTCACTGTGGAAGCAGATAGGATGAGGAGGCAGAGGTGGGCATGGCCAGCTTGGAGCCTCCGGCTTCCTGTACTTCCCCTAGGACCTCCAACCAGGAGAAGGTGCCAGAAGCAGCAGCCATAGGGGGTCAGGTGAGAGCTGTGGGCCAGCCTGCACCGCAGGCTCAGGCGTGTCACCAGGCAGCCCCGGAATCCGCCCCAGGCCACTTCCTTTGTAACCGGACTGCTGCGCAATAATTTGGCCTGAGAGATGAACGCCAGAAAGTTGCCCGTTTAATTTAATTTATTTCAATTTAATTTTAATTTAAACCATTCCGCATTTGCTCCCCCAGCCATCTTTTTTCCGCTCCTGAGGTTGTTAAATTAATGTAAGTCACGAAGGAAGGCAAAGTGGAAAATGGTCAGAGAGCCCAGAGGAGCCCAGCCTACGAGACACCTCCCCCATGTCCTGCCACAGGTGCCCCACGTGTCCTCTCAGATCAGAGCCCCCCGGGCCAGACTGAGGGGGGGCAGGGGACTGCCGCGTTGGTTGGAGCCAGAGGCACGTTTCCCATCTTCTGAGTGAAGACAGTAGTACCCCAACAGTTTCCTGGGCATCAGCTTTGTGGATCTGCTTGGTGCCGAAGCCCCGCTACCTCGGGGGCAGAGGAGAGGGGCAGGGCCGGAGGAGAGGGGCAGGGCCAGGCTGTGTGTCCCCGGCATGGGAACGCCCCTCTCTGAGCCTCACAGAGTGCACAATGGGGTGACAATAACCGCACCCAAAAGGGTGTTGCAGGTACCCCGGCCTCAAAAACTTAAATAAGTGCAACGAGGTCATCAGGAAGACCAGATTTAAAATAAGAAAATGTTACAGACATGGTTCTTTTTTGGAGTTAAAGCCACTTCTGTCTTGGAGGGTGGACACCGGGACTTGTCTCTGGGAGCAGCCTTCCCTCTTGTTGTGAAATGAACCCATTGGGGCTGTTTGGCTGTGTGGAAGGGGACAGGACCTGCTCCCTGTTGGGGGTGGGGGTCAGGGTGGGCAGCACGTACTGACCCAAAGGTCTAACCCAAAAGGGGACGCCCGGTCTGCGTGTCTAATCCTCCCTTTGCCCAGGGGTGGAAGAACCTGCCCTTGTTTGTTTTTTAATCTAAAATTTAGAAGATATCTTTGTTATTATCTAAAACTTCAGGGCCCAAACCACGGCAGTGCCCTCGGCCCGGAGCGCCCTCCCCCAGGGGCCCAGGAGGCGGCTCTCCCGGATGTCAGGGTTGTGCTCACGTGTCGTCACCGTGGTGAGGGCTTCCCTGCCCACCCCGTTTCACACTGTGGGCCAACTCCCCTTCCTGCCTCCTTTTCCTGGTGAGTACCCTGCCCACAGCACGTGGCACCCTCTAATAAACTGTATCATGTATTTCTGGGGTGTCTGGTGTGTCTCCCCCACTGCAATGTAAGGGCCACGGGGCAAGGATTTTTGTCTGGTTTCCTGCTGAATTGCCAGTGCCTGGAACATAGTAGGTGCTCAACAAATGTTGTAGGACTGAATTAAATGGAAGCATGTGCTCCTAGGGGATGAGGAGCAGAGACAGAACTGTGGGGCCCCACGGGGGAGCATAACTGCATGGATCGGGCTCTGGGAGGTCACCACTGGACTGCTGGGACGGTCCTGTCAGGACAGGGCCAACTGTACCTTCTCATAGCATGCGGCAGGTCTGATCTGAGACTCATGAGGTTTCTGTTGGGTCAGTCTCGGCTCCGTGTGGAACATTCTCGGGGTGCCCGTGAGCTGGTGTCTGCCATGAGCTGGTGTCTGCCGTTTGGAGGTCAGCTGTGCTGGTTAGGGAGTCACCCCACTGGCAGCAGGCTGGGGTCTGTGGGCTCCAAGGACAGACACTTCTAATGGCAGTTAGCAAAACTGTCCTAGGTTTCAGAGGAACAGCCAAGGCAGAGGGGAGGGACCCTTCCTCAGGCTGGGGTGAAGCCCTCAGCCACGGCCTCCGGCAGAGGCCTGGCGACCCAGGTCGGCGGTGCCTGGATGGAGATGCAACAGCATGATGGCAGACGGCGACATCTGAGCCAAAACCCGCAGAGGGCGTGCTTCCCTCTCCCAGAGCGAAGGGCCCTGGTGTTTAGGAATATTCGATTCCGATGTAAAACGTAAGAGAAAGTACTTGCAGAAGCCAGTAGCCGGCGAAACCGCTGAACGTAGATTAAAGGAGACGGCACAGACAGACAACGCGCGGAACCAATGAGAGTACCGCCGGTACGTGAGGGGGTGGGAAGAGTGGACACCGGGACCAGTGGTCCACGAGGAACGCCGGAGGCGCCACGGTCCCAGGTCTCAGACTGACGACCCTCTCGCCCCACCTGTCCCATGTCCAAGAAAATTAGCAAGCTCTTTATTTGAAACATCCCGCATGCTAACTGGTATTAATTCTTACTGTGGGGAAGGCCTTTCGTGAGCTAAATAAAGTGTAAGTGTTCCTGCTTTGCAAAAAGTTCGCCTAGGAGTTCCCTGATGGTGTAGTGGCTTAAGGCTTCGGCATTGGCGCTGTCAGCGCTGCGGCCTGGGTTCGATTCCCAGCCAGGGAGCTACCCACATACCAAGAAGGAAAAAAAAAAAAAAAAAAAAAAAGTTCGCCTTACAGCGCCGTGCTTTCAGGGAAAACAGGTACATTTACTAACTTAGTCCCCGGAACGGAAGGAAATCCGGAAGCGGGTTTGCGCTCCTGTGACACCTGGTGAAGCGTGAGAATAGCATTCAGTGTTCGGTGTGCCCGAGCCTTTACAGAGGCGGCGTGCACCCCGAGCAGCGGGCGGGGCCCCCCAGGCCCGTCCCCGGGGGCACGAGGCGGCCCCCCAGGCCCTTCCCCGGGAGCACGTGTCTGAGCATCTGGGCTTTATCTTACTTTAGTCTGTGCGCCCTGAGCTGATGACTTCTTTGATTTCCACCACTTCTGCTTACGGAAGTTTCCGTGGGAATGCTCTGTTTCTTACCGGGGGCGGCCTGTACCAAAGGGGTTTGAATCTTTAAAAAAAAATCTAATAGCTGCTCTCTGCAGGGTTGTTGATGAGCCGGAGATGCCTCCGTGCCTCTCGGACAGAGTGACTTGGCTCTGGGCACCGGCTGTCAGCTGAGCCCCACTGCCCACCCTGACCTGGTCTTGCAGCCACTATCAGTGACCAGGGGGACAAAGCAGGGAGAAGCAGGTCACGTGGACAACGGCACCCAGGATTGGGTGCTGTGCTCCTTCCCGCCTTGGGCACCCACCCTGTGCGAGTTAACTTACCTGTCTTTCCCCTTGCTTCTCGCTGTGTGTTTGTGTTGATTTAATGAGCCATATAATTCGAGAATCTTCATCTGGCCTGCGACCTAGCCTGGCCATACCCAGAGGTAATTTCCGACAGGACCATGTGACATAGAGTATCTTTGGGACACTCCCAGAGGTACCTGAGGGATGGGGGACTTTGTGGGGGGACTCAGCTCATGAGAATTTGGACATGAAAGGGAGAGCTGCCTCATTTTGTGGGCGAAGCCAGGGGTGGCAGGCTGACCTGTCCCAGACGGCTACGCTATCTCCCATCCCAGAAGCTCTGCTTCTCCAGTCGGGGAGTGGATGTTCCCTGTTCTTGACCCCGGGGGAGGCCAGAAGGTGGTGCTGGGCAGGGACGGAGGAAGTGACGTGCGTGACTTGCGTGGCGAGGCCACCAGAGGCTTCTGCCTCACTGGCTGAAGTGAGTTCTTGTTCTGGTCAGGATGTGGCTTCCTGTGATGCACCTGCACCCGCACGAGCCCCTCCCAGGCTGTGTGCCTACCCTCAGGGTTGGTGTCAGAGCCCAGGCGGAGTGAGCCAGAGGGAGCCAAGCCCCCCGAGGGACCCCAGGGCGCTGCCCGGACCCCATCTGCTGTTTCCTATTCATCTGTCTCTCCAGGGTCTTCCTCTTTCCTTCCCTTGAAAACCAGCTTCCGGCATCATCTCTGGCCTCTCATTCGCTCTCGGCTCTGTGTGCATCTCTTGGTTTCAGCCTGTTTAGTTCGCCTGCAGGTATCTCTCCTGTTCTCCATCCCTGCCCCCACTCCATGTCATTCTGGGGACATCTGCTGAGCGCCATCCAGAGAAAACTACTGCGTGGCCGCTCTGGGGGGCCTTGCCCCACCTTGAGCTTCCTTGTTCTGGGCTAAAGAGTTGCTCGAAGGTCCCCAGGATTTACTAAGGATGTTTGGGGAGCAGAGGCGTATAAGAGAGGGGTTATCAACATGACCAGGTCCAAATCTGACCTCCCTGCTCACCAGCTGTGTGACCTTGGGCAAGTTACTTAACCTCTCTGTGCTTCCACCTCCTCATCTGCAAAATGGGATGTTGGAACCTACTTCATGGGTAAACGAGCAAGTGTCCGTGACTAGAGCAGGACTCAGCACACAGTGAATGCTGTGTATTTGTTGTCACTATTGTGCTGGTCTCTGCTATTATTTTGCTGCCAGTGGTGGGGGTTGGGGGTACAGGTGGGGCTAGGGGATGTTGCTTCTCCCTGTGTGCCTGGGATTCTTTCTAGAAGAGGAGGAAGTTTCTCTGCCTTAATATCCACCATAAACAACCCTCTCCTTCTGTCCTCACCCTCCATTGCATTTCCCATCCAAGTCTCTCTCATTGTCTGGCCCCCTGGTGAAAACGGGCTGGTGGGCTCCCAGATGGGGCAGTGGCAGGGCAGTGCCCTGCTCCAGGCCTTTCAGTCTGGTCAGCTCAGGCCTCCATGCCCCACCCTCCCCACCCAACATTCGCCCAACCCACTTTTCTGCTGTTGTCACTCCAACTCCTGCTGTGACCACAGTGGGGGACAGGGGGCTGGGGAACTGTGAGCCCTTCCGCTCAAGCCAGCACCAGAGCCAGAGACAGCAGATGCCTATGGGACTTGATTCCTCCCCCATCCCCTACTTCTGGTTTTGGGGTGCTGGGAGCCCTGGGAAATGGCGACCCAGGAGCGGGGCCCTCTGGAGACTATTTCCAGCAGAGCTTGCCCCCCGCCCCCCGAGAAGAGCCGATGAGGGCACAGCTGCAGTAGTGACAATGAGACAGTCTCAGCTTTCCACACAGGGAAGGTCGTTCGGCGGGGAAGCAGAGAGCCCAGGGTGCCCCGGGTGCCCGCTCTGCCTCTGTGTCTATTGGTCCACACCCTGGGCACCCTTTCAGGCCCTCTCAGGTGCTCCCTAGAAGATTCTGGCATCCCTTCCTCATGAGATCTCCTGCTGGTGGCCTGGAGAGTCCTGTGTGTACCCGACGCTGTGACTCACTCAGCCTTTTCCTGTGTCTCTCTGGCCACCCCAGCGAGACTGAAAGCTTCTAGAAGGCAGGCAGGGCCTGTGCCCCCCCAGATTCTGAATCCCCACAGTCCCTGCTTCCTGTGGTGGCGGTGAAATGATGCCCTGCTGAGGTGGCTAACAAGGAGGTGACCGCAGAGACCTCAAGACTCTTGTCCAGCCTGGTGGTGGCTCTGTGAGACTCACAAGAGCTGGGAAGATAAGGTTGTCACTTTCAGCGTCGCCCCCACGTCCCCTGCTGTGTCCAGCCTTGCCGTCTGAGCTGTGATATACTCTCCACGTTCCGTCCTGTGGGAAGACAGGGCACAGGCCGCCGCCACCCCTGTCGAAACATCCGAGTTTGAGAGAACCGAGGAAAATGGCCTCCGTCCCACGGAGCGCCTCTCAACAGACACAGCGTGCTGTGGGGGACAGGGGGGAGGAGCGGAGGCTGATGGTTCACAATCAGTCATAATCGTTAATGGCAGACACTCATGGAGACTTCACTGAGTGCCAGGCTCTGGGCTTGGCCTTGTCTCACTTGTTGCAATAGCCCCACCAGACAGAGACTGTCAGTATCCTCCACATCTCACAGACGAGGAAAATGAGCCCCTTGCCTCAGAGACACACACACAGCAGCCAGTGGCAGAACCAGGACTTGAATCTGGATGGTCTATCACCACAGTACGAGCCACT
This sequence comes from Lyroderma lyra, assembly GCA_004026885.1. Lineage (NCBI taxonomy): Eukaryota > Metazoa > Chordata > Mammalia > Chiroptera > Megadermatidae > Lyroderma > Lyroderma lyra. The sequence goes on along the minus strand of PVJL010000155.1, from coordinate 413,984 downwards.
TGACCCCACACCTAGACCAGCCTATGGAGGAGCTTTCTGCTGCCTGCTCAGTTCCCATACTTTCCTAGCCTCTCTGGAGCTGTTTGTCTCAGTCAGCTCTTAGCTTAATGCTGTGTAACAAACCATCCTAAAAAAAATCTCAGTGGCTTGCAACAACAACAAAAACATGGGTGCCCTGGATCTGCAGATCAACTGCAGTTCGGCTGCATTTATTAGGAGCCTCTTCTGTGTCAGATGCTGTCCTCAGCCAGGCCCTCAGGATCTTCAGGAGAGCCAGTGACTGTAATGAGAAATGCAGGCCCTGGGACAGAGACTGTCCAAAGTGCTAGGGGGATTCAAGAAAAGGGACCCATTCTTCCCTGGGATGAACTGGGGATAGAGCCGAGGCTGTGAGCTGGGCTTTGACAAATTAGTAGGACTTCGAGAGACAGCAAAGGTGGAGAAGGGAATTCTAGGAAGTGGTGGGTGGCCTTAGCAAAGGCACAGGGGGATGAGAGACAGGGTCGTTTTGTTCGCTGGGCGCAGGATGCACGGGCAGGTGTGGGTGAAGGAGTAGATCAGCCACAGGTAGGGTCAAGCCAAGCCGTTCAAGGAGCCCTTAACATTTTTTAAGCTGGAGAATGGACTCAAGGGGGACAGTGGGTTGCAGGCAAGAGGATACCTTGGCAGTTCTCCAGGTAAGCTATGTGGGGAACCAAGGCCCCCCTGGACCTAGTGGGTGGGCAGGTGGTTGCTGGGTGCACAGGGGATAGAGGGCCTCATGCAGCGTGTGACAAAAAGGCAACCTAAGGACTATTTCTGTGAGGCTCACATTCTCACTGTGTTTCTAAACAAGCATTATTGAAATGTGCGTTTTATCCACGGCAGCGTAGATGGGATAAATCCATGTCCCATCTCCTCGCCCCAGGGGATGCTCTGCCGGATCCTCACCCAATTCCTGACTGAAATGTTCATTCTTTGTTTGAGAATAAAAAGCAGCTCATTCTTTCAGAGGCGTGGATGGGTGTACACGCTGGGCCCTACTAGAGGCTCTTGGAAGAGGCAGCCGGCCGCCCAGTGCTCACCCTGTGGTCTCCTCCCCATGAGCCAGGGAGGTGCGGGGTCTACGTGTGCCTCCCTGCCCGACGCAGACAGATGGGGCCCATGTTTGGGCTCCTGAGGTGTCCAGCTCCCACGCGGGTGCTCTGAAATGCTCCTTCTCCAGTGACAGCTGGAGGTTCAGAGCTGACTCTCTGGCCCTTCCCCTTTCCATCCCTCTGCTTGTGTCCTCCCTTCCCTGCACCCCGCTGGCCACCCCAGCCAGGCTGGAGGCTGGGCAGCAGACAGCACCTTCCTGGAGATGAGAAACCTGGTGGCCAGCCTCCCAGGCAGGTAGAGGAGGTCCGTGCTGCAGCCGGAAGAGGCCGCTTATTTTTAGCCTGCTTATTGGCCGGGGCTTTGCAGGAGAAGCTGGGCCCCTGCCCTGCGCTGCCGCTGTTGTTCTCCCCACCAGGGCTGGGAATTGGTCTGTGGTCCCGGCAGCCACCTCAGCACCGCCTGCTGGAGCGGCAGGCCCTGGGCAGTGGCTGTGTATCTATTATTTTTGATTGCCTGTCTTATGGGGCATGAAGTCACCGCGGGGGACGCGGGCTCAGCACTGCCCCTGTCTCCGCAGGGCATGGCAGAGGGGCAGCAGCAGGGTGGCGGCTCTCACACGGCTCCTGTGCACTCATGGGGGCTCTCGCCTTGCTCTACGCTTGATGCCCTCTGCCCCCCCCCCCCCCCCCGAGGGCACTGTGAAAGGCTGGCCCAGGAAGCAAGGGTAAGGCCTCAGAGGAGGGCAGGGTACCCGGCTGCAGCCCCACCTCTGCCCTGCCTGGTGTTTCTCTGGGCTGGCCCTTCTTGCCCAAGAAGAGCTGAGGTGGCCCAGTGCCTCAGTTTCCCATTTTTGCCAAGTCCTCAGGCCCGTGCTCCCTCTAGGGGAAAGTTCCAGGGCAGAACTTCTCACCTCTTCTGGTGGCTCCTGGGCTTCTGTTAGGATCACTCCAGTCACTGACTCTCTGCCACTGAAAGGAGCAGAACATGAGACCTCTGAACATGACCACAGGAGTTTGGGACATGGCATCCCCAAATGCACTGCTGTGGTAGACTGATTATGGGAAACCATAGGCAACTGGGAAACAGCAAATTCCAGGAGAGGCTTTCTCTGAACTCCCCTCACCTGCCCGAAGACAGAGCCCCCCAAAGGGACTCACTCGTCATAGATTCCTTCCCGGAGAGTTTTGTCAGCCCAGAAAGATTGATTCTTATCCTGGAGAGGAGACTGGGAGTGACACCACATCAGATAAGCCTTGTCACAAATGATCAGGCCTCCCATCTCTCCTTCTAAGGGCCCATTCATCCTTCCTAACAAGGTGTGGGTCTCCCTAGGAGGCCCGCCTCCCCTTCCCCATGAAGGTGGTATTGAATCCTGAATTCAAAGCCACCTTGGGGAGTTCCTCATCTCCCCCAGGTCTCTCCCATGTTCACACAAGATGTACATGTTAATAAACTTGCTTGTGTGTGTGTGTGTGTGTGTGTGTGTGTGTGTGTGTGTTTTCCCCTGTGAATCTTTTATTACAGGGCTCTCAGCTTGGAACTCAGAAGGATACGGCGAAAACGACTTTCCTCCCCCACACTGCCTTCTTCAATGGCCTTCTCTGGTTTCTGTCTCAAATCTCCCTTTCCTTTTCCCATAAGGACACTAGTCATTGGATTGAGCCCCCCCCCCCACCGCCCAGCCCCCAATCCAGCTCACCTCAAAATTGCTCCTTATCTCAAGTACTAGTGTAATTACATCTGCAAAGATCTATTTCCAAATGAGGTCCTACTGACAGGTCCCAGGGGTTAGCACCTGGACATGCTCTTAGAAGGGAACACTATTCAGTCCACCACGCCACGTACTGGTGGAGATGGTTCCTAGTTCTCTCCCTGAGCTGCAGTGCGACAGACTCGGAGGGCCCCAGGCGGCTGGAGGAAGCCGTGTGCCTGCGTGCCCCTTGCCTCTCTGCAGTTCTGCTCAGGCACCTCCTGGTCCTGGTGCAAACGAGGAGTTTGCCAGTGTCAGAGCCCTGAGCACAGAGTAAAGGCTCGCAGCCTCCCTTCTCCTCCCTGTGGACAGCAAAGCCAGAGAAAGGGAGGAGTAGGAAGAAAGGGGGATTGAAACCAAGCAAACCTAGCCTGATAGAATATGCGGCCACCTGGGCACAGAAGAGAGGGGATAGAGAAAGGTGGCAAGTGCGGAGACCTCCAGGCATCAACCCACTAAGATGCTGCAGCCCTGGACCCTCCCCACCCCCTGCCCCGGCCCCTACATGGATGAGGAGCTGGAGAGGTCAAGTGCGAAGTGATACCTCAGGACCTTGGGACCTCAGGACCCCAGGGTAGCTCCAGACCTGCCCTCCCCCCAGGATCCAACCCACCTCCAGCAGTTCCCCTCTTGTGATCACATACCCCAGAAGCTCATCCTCCTTTCTCCCACCCCGGCTCATTCTCTTAGGCCCCTTTTTCTCAGTTTTTCAGGTGATAGTAAGCTAATCCTATAAACAAATTCAAGCCAACTTGGGAGTTAATTACTGAAGCTGATAATGGCTGCTAACAGAATACCGGCTGGGGTGCTGGTGGCATATTTTGCAATTTAGTGGAGAAGAGGCTTTGAGTGCAAAAAGGGAATCCCTATGGGGGCTTGTCAGTCCTGCCATAGGGGGTGAGACACGATTTGGGGTTGAGGGGCTTTGTCTGTGCCTGGCGTGTGGCAGCCCATCTATGCTGACCGCACAAGCACAGCTGCTGCCCAGCCCCTGCCCTGCACTTTCAGGCCCGTGGCCTTTGTGGCCCCGCTCTCCCAGCCCCCAACGGGTCTCATTGGACCAGCATCTGGTCTCATAAACATGCCTCGGAATCTAGTTATTACCATTTCCTTCTATTTTAAAGCAGCGGCAGCTGAGCAAGACACCAAGGTCACACAGCAAAGCTGCTTTGATTCGAGCCCAGGTGCTGCCCCCCGAGTCCATGGGGGCTTCTCTTTATTTAGGGCATTGTTTGTCCCCATTCAATACCACTCCCCACCTCTCCCTCTCCTCGCAAAACCCAACCCCTTCTAAAATGTTCGGGTTTGTAAAAGTGTTTGTGAAATGTGAGAGCATGCGTTTTTAATTTTATCTGAGTGCTTCAGAGTGATGGATCTCATTCTCTTTCTTACTTTTACCCAGCACTGCTTTTAAGGGTCTCCCACATTTATGTGAGCAATGGCTTCCTGGCTGCCGCAGAAGCCCGTGGTTTGTTTGCTTCCAGTGAGTTTTAACCTCCCAGGGATGCGCCTGCCGTCTCCCTCAACACAAGGAGAATTGTCACAGACGTCACAGACATCCTCATGCCAGTGCCCTTATGACACAGGGTGTGAGATTGCCTTTGGGGCAAGTGCCAGGAGCAGAAATGCAGGACCTTGGGGTAGGCAGAGCCTGCATCTACCATTTCACTCACCAGAGGGGCCACTTTGGTCTACTCCACCCTATCGTACAGGTTCCCTGGCCTTGAAACAGGGGATGGCATCAGGGAAGACTGTCAAGGCTAATGATGAGTATGGGTTCTGGTGAGCCAAAAGTGTGAGGAAAGCGAGACTACAATGTGCCACTGTGTAGAAATGTTAGTCACAGTCATTGATGGATGGTTAACATTTTTGCCAAATTACCAGGCTGTCCAACAATGTCTGTCTGTGTCAGGGCTGGATGTCTTTTATTTGCATGTCCAGGTCAATCCTCCTCCAGCTCTCTGCCCTGAGGGGGAGCTGCCTGGAAGCACCCACAGGCTCCTTTGATCTCTGGCTTCCGGTTGGAGGTGGCCATGGAAGGCAGGGACAGGAGGCAAGCAGGTGAGAGGAGAGGGAAGTGGGTTTTTCCTCGGGCTCTTTCCTCCCATCAAAACCTGCCTCATTCCCTGAGGCCTTTTCTCAGCTTCTCAGGCCTCCAGGTGGTGCCTAGCTCTGGGACTAGCCCTGGGGTCCTGCACCATCTCTTGTAAACAGACTTCCCTAAACTCCGCCCACACACCTTTGCGCACTTGCCTTTACTGAATGGGATGTGTCACCTGTTTCCTGCCGGGTCCCTGGCTGCTGACACAGCGTCTGATATATTAAAAGAATCCATAAAAGATTGGGTTAGACCAAATGGTACTGAAGGACCATTTCAGCACTGCAGCGAAGGACAGCGACACGTCCTCTCACAGGCCTGTCGCAGTGCCCCAGTCAGAGACGTCGCTTAGGCTGGGGCCCCGCCCTCTCGGGCACACTTACCTTCATACCTTCACCTACCTCACTTGACCCGCTCCCAGATGGAGGCCTCTGGTCAGTGCCATGGCCCTCCCCATCCCAGTCTCCTCCTTGGTGTCCTGTCGGCTCCACAGGTGTATGTGCATCATGACTCCAATACTGTGAGCAATCCAAGCCAGGCCCAGGGCCCAGGGCCCCAGGTTCATAGCACAGAGCCTGGCCCGTAGCAGACCATGGAGACAGTGGTCAGCACCTGTCTGGCCCCTCCACTATCCTGGACCCATGGCCTGTCACATCGTTGGGAAGGAGATGGAAGATGTGATTAGAGATCACGAGGGGATGGAGGGCCGACAATTTAATTGCATAATTATTTCCTCAATGCCGATAGTGCTGGGAAGATGAGGCCTGCTGCCTGCAGGATGAATGGTGTGGGGACGGGTGAGTTATATTTTCCCAGATAAAAGCACTGATTGCCTATAAACTCTGATTCTGCCTGATGTAAAAGCCACTTTATTGCACATCCAGAAATTACTACCCGTATAAAAGCACATTATTGTGATGTAAAAATAGATTTTTATATAATTTTTTCATGCTACCACCTTGTAATTCCTCATTTCCAAGCACCCCGAGATCGCACGGAGGTTTATTTTTCTCTTTTAATTGTTTGCCATGGCATGCCAATTTATGATGAGATATTTTCCTTGAGATCAGAGCAGGGCCCGGGCATAAATAACAGCCCTCAATTCCTGACAGGCAGGGTTCTGGGGCACCGAAAATGCCATGAAACAACAGTGGGCTCCCTGTGATGCTACACTTTGGAGTGGGGGTGTGCGGTTTCCTGTCATCTGAAGCCCTTCTGGAAGGTGGGAAACAGACCGGGGCTCCGTCCCCACACCTGTCGGGCCCCTTGCCTACTGGAAGGCAGCCAAGGAAAATGGGCTCCGGGCTGGGTTTAAGGCCCACTGGCCTGACCCATGTGGCTCATGGGTCTGTCCCCACCCTTGTTCCTGTTAGGTAGAACCATGAGGACTCCATTTTTCTTTTGCTGAAACTTCTGCTAAGTCGTTTTGCAGACATGGTTCAAAGGACACAACGGGTGAGAAAGCCAACAGAAGCGAACAGTACCACCAGGTTCCAGCAATGGGCTAACCGCAGACTTGTGGAACAAGAGTGCCTCCCCGCTAGGACCGAACACCTGACGACCTGGCTGTGCCAAGACTGAGACCTACCCGCTCCACTGCCCTGACCCTTAAATGATCCACATGCCCTACCCCCAGACCTTCAAAATAAACTGCTTTGTTTTGCTTTACCTCGGCCTTGTGTGCCTCCCCCTCGGCCCTGGACCTAACAGACCCCTCATTGTATGGGGAACCTACCACCCCAGGAGGCTGCCCCTGCAGAATGTTGACATTTTCCACCTCCAGTCCCTTGGCCTGGGTTCCCTCCCAGGTGGATGGCCCACGGGAGCACTTACCTGGGGAGATGAATGACTGCTCTTCCCTGCAGGAAACTGGTCTCCCCGGAAGTCAGGCTTCCTCCTCTCTGCAAAGGGCAAGACTCCTGGCTCTCCAGAGGCTGTCCTTGCTTGCCAGAGCTGCAAGGAGGGTCACTTCCCTGACCCCACAGCTTTCCCAGTGGGTGCTGGGAGTGCAGCAGGAGGCAAACGAACCCAGCAGCTTCTTCCCCCAGCCCCACCCCAGGCCGCTCACTTCCCTCCTGGCCTGGACCGGAGGCCTCCACTCCAGCGGCCAATCCCCTGGTCTGCACGGGGCCAGCAGGAGGGCCTCTGTCGGGGTCTTACCCACTAGGCACCTGAAGGCTACTGGACAAGGTCTTCCCGCTGGTCAGCGGGTGACACACGGACACTCGGTGATGAATGAGTGAATGAATGAAGGTCTAGGTCAGCGGCTCTCAAACTTTGGCTGCAATCACCCGCTGAGCCCCACCGTCACCGCTTCGGTGGGTCTGAGGTGGGGCCTGAGCGCTGGCAGTTTTGGCAGGTTGCCAAGCCGTGCTGATGCTGCTGATTCTGGAAGCGTATTTTTAGAGCCACCCGGATTATTTGTGTGTCTGTCACCCTGATGGATGGGAGGGGCTGAGAGCTGGGAGGCCGGGGCCGGAGAACAATTGGGTGTCTGCGTCACAGTTCCTGGGGTGAAGAATATGGGGGAGAGGCGAGGGCCAGAACGATAGGAAACGGCCAGAGATCCGGGGAGAGGGCCTGGGAGAGGCGACGGTGCGTCTCTCGGGGCTGCCGTGGGCGTCTCGGGGCCCCGGCGTCTCGGAGCAGCCGCGGGCAGCGGAGGGGCCGGGCCGCCTGCACCTCGCCGCGCTCGGCTGGGCCTGCAAACCCGACGCCCCCGCTGCGGGGCCGGAGGCCGCAGCCGTTCCCGCCCCCGCCCCGGGCGCCCCGCCGGATCCAGCGCCCCCGCGCCCCGCGCTGCCCGCAGCCCCGCCGGGCGCGCGCCCGGAACACCGCGAAGCGCTGGCGCGGCGCGCACTGCCCTCCGAGCGGCAGCTCCCTCTCGTTAGCGGGCCCGGGAGGAGCGGGAGCCCCGGCTGCGGTGGGGACCGGGCGGGGGGCGACGACAGGGCTGGAACGCGGGCGGTGGCCCCACCGCCGGCGGCAGCGAACGGGGCCCGGGACCTCGGCCAAGGCGCGTCCTCACCTCGGGTCGCAGTGTCCTCGGCTGTAGAATGGGGCGATGATGATGTCTACTTCGGGGGCGCTGCGGGCTGTGCTGCGCAAGGCGCGGGGAGCCCCCGCACACACAGGCCGGGGCTCTCCCTCACCTCTGCGAGCAGCGGGGGCCTGACCTCCCTCCGTGGCGGCTCAGGCGTACCCACCACAGGGCGCACACACCGGCTGCCGCGGGCTCCCCGCCTCCGGGCTTGTCCCGGCCGCCTCGCCGTGGCCCCTCCGGCCGTGTCTCCTGAGCGTGGGCCTGGGCGCGGGACCTAAGAGGTGGGAGTCTCACCGCAGGGGACGACCTTGGACCAGGGCAGGCGGGATGCAGACAGTGATGTGCCTGCCACAGAGCTTGGCACCAGAGAAGACGTCATTCGGGTAATAGGAGCCCGACGAGCCCTAAACGTTGCCAGGCCCCAACCTGTACCCCTCAGCCGAGGGGACCTGGTTATAGAATTTTCCAAAAAGAAGAACTAGGGACTCATCAACCTAGGGCCATGCAGGGCTGACGGGCTTTTCCTTTTCCTTGCTCAGACGGAGTTCTGCCAGGGCCCCGTGGGGACACGTGTGGGGGGGTCATGTGGAATCCTGGGGGCTCCAACCTGGTTACCCCTCCTGTCTCGGGGCCTGGTCTCATGCAATACCCTTTGCCTGGGCGGAGCTGTTGTTCGGTCATTTGTTCATTCAGAGGTCATTTATCAGATACAGGCTTCCGCTGGGGAGAGGGACACACGGATAACTCGGCCTGTCTGCCAGAGGGGGCGAAAAGCCTTCTGTCATAGGGCTCCCCCTCAGCCTTAGCCCAGTGTGCGGACTGAGCGGTCGCCGACACGGGGATCATGCTGGGGCACGTAGTCCAGAGCACCTACGCCCTAGTGTGCAGCTCTGTCAGCACGCTCAGTGCTGCCCCCCGCATTCCTAGGGGCAAGTCTTAGGCAGCTCGGGCCCCCAGGTCAGGCTGTCCTGAGAGCCATGCCAGGGTCTGGCTCCGCTCCGCGAGGCATGAGTCCTTTTCTCTCCTTGTCTCCAATCGGGTCCTGCTGACCTCACTGGCGCCCTCTGGGGGCCAGGCAGCTACTGTCCCTACCTCCTCCTGGTGGGCTCTGCAGGCGGGGTGGGCAGGGCTTGTTCCCCACTGGGTGGTCCTACCGCCGAGGCCTTCTGGGAGCTTGTTAGAAAGTCAGACTCTTGGGGGTTCCCTGGGGGTGCAGTGGCTAAGGCTTCAGTGCTCTCACCGCCGCTGCCTGGGTTCGATCCCCGCTCAGGGAACCAACCAAAAAAATCTGCATTTCAACAAGACCCGGCCCTTGAGGAGTCAGAAGCCTGTTACAGTTTGAGAAGGCAGCCCTGAGGGGCCTCTCCCTCCCTCCCAAACTGGGTTCTGCTGTAGAAGACCAGATACAAATGCCCGCAGGGGACTTGTCTGGCCCAGGTGCCATTGGGTCTTCCGTGACCAGCACAGAGCAAATACCTAACGCGTTTAGGACAACACGTTCCTCGCAGTTGGAGCGGAGTACAGTAACAGTAAGGAGTGACTGGGTGGCGCACCCCTGCCCTGAGGGGCATCGCCAGTCCTCTGTGCCAGCAGACGCCAGTACCTGCTGTCACCGAGGCTTGGGAAGTGACCCCTGCCTGGATTGACGGGGGTCAGAGGATTCTGGAACCATTTTCCCATAAAGCACCAAGACAAGGGCTGCAACTATGTGGGACACGCATGACCACGCCTTTCCCACACTCGTGCTAGACATCAATAATTGATTGCGGCCGACTTTCTGGCACCACCTCGCAATCCTCTCTGTACCCAGCACCCCAGGAGCCACTATCAATTGCTCAGACATGGTACCCTCTGAGGCCTTTGCCTCGGGGCTCGCCCTGGGAGCTGCCCTCCACAGATCAGTCCCCGGTGCCACCTACTGCTCCGGCCCTCCCACCGAGCCGCCCACAGTGGTGTGCTGCTACCCCTTGGGGACCCCCTGCCAACCCCCATCCCCAGATGTTCACAGTTGGAGGGGTGAAATCTAGCCCCAACCTGCCTTGCCCACACAGGCTCCTCCCCCAGGGGACATGGAGGTCCCATGAGTGGCTCATCACGGTGGACCTCTGTGTGGTGCTGCTGCTCTCGCACCCTGTATAACTTTGGATCAGGCACTGACCTCTCCTGGTGACCCTGTCAAATGGGAATGGAATGTCCACAGCAGTCACACGCTGTGTCCCAGAGTGTGCCCCTCTGACCCCAGGGCTCTGATGGACATGAAGGGCAGGTGAGGTGTTAACCTTTCCTGCCTGGCACGGTGTCCTTGGCTTGAACCAGGGGGGCTCCCTCTGCCCAGCCTCACTCTGGCTTTGCTCCCCTGGAGGAGCCTGAGACCCTGGCTCTCCTCTCCCCGCCCGTGAGGCCTGCGCCGAGTCCAGGAAGCAGGCCGAGCTGGGGCCGTCGCACAAGGCAGCGCTGGGGCCGGGATGCGAGTGCGGCTTTGACGCTGGCTGCTTGCCCTGCACGGTGAGGCCTGGGCAACCTCCAACGCAGGGCTTGCTGCTGGGGGCCCCCGCTCTACGCTCTACAGCCGCAGCCCTTCCCACTCTCTGCCCACCACCCCTCTGTTGCTCCCCACCCCAAGGGCTTCCTTAGGAGCCCCACCCACACAACTGCATCAGTGGGGAGGGTCGTTTTCTGCCGCAGGTCGCGGGGTTGGTTAATCAGAGACGCATGCGCGCACACAGCCTACCCCTACCACCATCTTTCCCTTCCGCCTGCGAGGCCCAGGCCTCAGGTGTCCGTTCGTACATTCCGGCGGGCGTGGCTCCCCCCAGGCTGAGCAGGGGCACGCACACCCCCCAGCCGTGCGGGCCGCACGCTGAGCAGTTTGCTGCTCGTCGGCACGTGACAGGTGCTCAGCACGCGTGGGTTGACCAGCTCGGCTGTGGGCCTCGTCCCCGGCCACCTCGTCCCCGGTGTATGTGACGCCCACCTCCCACCGCTCCGCAACTGGAATGGGGGTGTTGGGGCCTCACTGGGGACAGCCAGGGACTCAACCCAATGACCTCAGCTCTAGGCCCCTCCTGACCCCCTGGTTCCCATCTGGCCTGAACCCCACCCCCTCTCACGAGCGGGAGGAGGCCCCTATGTCTCTGACTTTGGCAGTATTGTCACTGGTTCCTTTCACCAGAACGGTCCTGGGCTGTCCGAACGCCCACCTGAGGTCAGGCGCTGGCTGTCCAGGCACAGGGGGCTGAACTTTTATCTTTTAATCTCCAGTTTACAGATGAGGATAATTACCTTGCCTGGGGGCCCACAGTAAGTAGGAGGAGGGTAGGGCTGCCTGTCTGCCCTCAGAGCCCCGACCTCACCACCGTGCTGTGCTGGCTCCAGGTTCTCCACCAGCATCAGCTCAGCCTAACAGTCACCAGCCTGGTTGCCATCTATCTGTTGGCTCCGTCTCTGAACACAGCCTAAAAGCTCAGTGAGAAATTCCTTGAAACCCAGACCCTGAACCACCCACTGCAGGAGGCTGGAGAGAGGGTAGCGGCCCGCCATCAAAACCGTCTCTACTGCGAAACCTCCGAGGCTCAGCTGCACCAGACCGGGTGAGCTCCTCCCGACCAGGTGAGCTGCACCCGACCAGGTGAGCTGCTCCCGACCAGGTGAGCTGCTCCCGACCGGGTGAGCTGTGCGTGTGAACAACAGACTGCAGCGTCTGAAGCCCCGTTCGGATGAGCTGCGGTCTCAGCCCCTCCTCCTCCCATGTGCACAACTGAGCAAAGGTAATGCCATGGGCTCCGTGCTGGCCACACTCACCTGGCCTGGGCCTGCCCCTGGGTGGCTGGGGATAGCGCTTAAAACCCACCCACAGCAGAGCGGGAGCTAGAACTCCTAGGCCCAGGCCCCGGGATGACTCCCACAGATTGAGGCCGCCCACTCAACTCAGTTGCATCCATGTCACCCGTTCCTGTGGCACAGAGGCTGGGCCCAGGGCATAGAATGACTCCATTGAGCTGGGTGGGCCGATGGATCTGAGCTGCCAGTGGGGGAGAGGCCAAAGCCCTTAGGCATTGGGGACAGGACCTCAGCCTTCTGCTGGCCTTGTCCAAGGTCCGGAGGCAGGCGCGGTGGGCTCTGTGGTTTAGATTTTAGTTCTGTCGTTACACACTACCCTGGGACGCAGGCAGGCAGCCAGGACAGGGCTTCATTCAGGCTTTCCCTCAATTAGACCTACTCTACACGGTGTCACCTTGTCCTTGAACCTCCTCTGGCAAAGGGGAAGTGCTCCTACTTGAGGTTCTCTGACCATAACTCCCACTCACTCCCAGGAAAAATGAAGTTTTCTCTCCTGTGAGATCCCATCCCATCTCGTTAATCACGTGATAAACACGTACTGACCCACCTCCCAGACCAAGACCTGTAACATTCCCAGTAACCTGTGTCTCCCTGACAGCCTTCCTTAGCCCTCCCCCGGGGTTCCCTGGGCTACCTGGAGGTGACCACTACCCAGACTTCAGTGTTTATGATCGGTTTTGGTTTTGTATTTTATGGCATGGGAGGGCTGTCCGGAAAGTATCCACCCACATTATATGACAAAGAAGAATTTACGGCTGGATTTTTTTCCCCCAGACAGCCCTCGTTCATTAAAGGTGTCCCAGGTACCCCAGTTTGCTTAAAAAGTGCCAGTTTGTGGTCCAAATGTAAGGATTTAAGAGTCCCTCACACATACACACCATAAATACAATCAAACAGACGTGTATATGTAAGCAATGTATTACTTGGCTTTGAACTTTATACTACTGGCAGCACGTGGTATGAGGTCTTCCGAGATGGGCTTTATGGTTTCTCAGATTTATCTGGGTAGCTGTGTGGACAGGATTCATTCCTTTCTGTTGCCAAATAACTAATTCCGTTGTGTGGGTACCCCTTGTGGTGTCTACCAAACCTCTCTTTGTTGGGAACAAAACTGCAATTGCTGTTCTTGCAGGCGTGTCCTGGTGGGGGGCTCTCCCCTGTGCAAATATTCCCCTGAATCAGGAGGTGCTGCTGGGTCAGGGACCCCGCACACTGTCAACCTGACAAGCCAATGCCCCCACATTTGTCCATACCTCTATTTCAGTAAAGTGAACTAGGTTCTTCTAGCACCGGTATCTGCTGTCCTCAGCAGACTGTGAGCCCTGTGAGCCCAGGGCTCATTCCTCATTTTACCCCAGTCCTTAGAGCGGTGCCTGGAACTATTAATGGTAGAAAGGCACTCAGTTTAAATGCTGGATGCCTGAATGTTCCAGGGCTCTGCACGGCCCGGGGCCAGCCCATTCCTACTCTGAGTAAACAATTCAATGATTGGAGGAGCAGCACGTGCCAGTCTCTGCCCTGGAAGGGTTCTGCTTGCTGGAGGGGTTGCCTCCTGGCACCCAGGCAAGGGCACGCTGGCCTCCATCAACTGAGCCTGACCCCCAGCTCACCCCTCAGGCCCAGTGAGATGGACACCCACCAAGGTGAAAGCCACGACTTTGAGAAACACCAGAGGCCTGGGGCCCAGGGGACCTGTTTTCTCTTTCTGGCCCTGCCATTCATAAGCTGGGGGACCTTGGGAAGTCACTTTGTCTCCTTCCTCATCTGGTAAAATAAGTGTAGATAGTGATAGCTGATTCTTGAACTTGAGAACTCATCAGAATCAACTGGAGAGCTTAAAATGCAGATTCTGGACACTGGTGCACAGGAACTGGAGTACGAGGTCTAGAAAAATCAGAAACGCTTGTTTGAAAAGATTAAATAGTACACAGGGAATTATAGTAGGAAGCACTCTCCCCCCAGGTGGGCTGCCCACACGCCACCACTTTTAATCATCTGCTTTAGATCTTCTGGTGGTCCCCATCTTATTGCTAGACAACAGGCCAGGTCTTGTTTTATCAACTTCAAACCTTACCCACTGTCCTGCTTCTATGACAGCTGAGGGTTTAGCTCCCTCACCCCACCCCCACTCCCAACACAGCTCTGGCACTATTTCTGGAAGCTGCATCTTAACGAGTCCCCCAGGGGGTTCTAAGACACTCAAGAGAAGCACTGGCCTAGTCAGGTGTCCCGGTAGACACTGTCGACCCCCCAGACCACCTCTCAAGCCCCTGCTCCTGCTTGGCTTTTAGACCTTGTGGACTGACCCGTCCCACCCCTGGGAGCTTTGAAAGGCTGGGCACGGGATATCAGTAACCACACTGCTCTGGGTTTGTGGTGGTACAGCCCTGCCCTGTCCTCCTGCTACCCCTTCTCACAGGGTGACCTCCTGTACCCTGGCTGTGTATGAGGATGAGCAGATTTCTCCTCCAGGAGTGGTACAGTCAAACAACAGAAATAAGAAATGAGAAAGCACAAACTAAAATGACCAGGAGTGCCAAAAAAACATATACACAACTTAAGAGACGTCTATGTATTACTTTTCGAAGTTGAGTTGAATTACAGTAGCAATGTGTAGTATGATGTTCGCTCAAAAGATGATGTCAATTAAATGAATGCTGTCACCAGGGGACAGGCAGGACAGTCAAAGAAAAGGGTGGAGGTATGGTTGTGTTCGAGGAGCACAAGACCGTTTTGATGTGATATTTGAAATTCGAGAATGTTGTTTGAGTTTCCATGACGTTCTCCTGAATTAATTCCCCTTGACTTCGGGGACCTTAAAGGATGTGGTGTACCCTAGAAAGTTGGCTGCACTGGCGGTACTTCAGGAAGAAGTTGAAATGACATGCACAGTGATCCAAGTGCACACTTTGGTCAGCGTTGCTCAAGCCGTAGTTCGCCGTCATCAGAAGTGTCTGGATGCCAATGGTGACCACTTTGAGCACCTCTTGTAATTGCGTAAGTCAAACATGACTTATTATTGGTATACTATTATAAGTTTAACACATTTTTTCCCCATTTTTAAAATGTGCAAACATTTTTTGGCACCCTCTGTATACAACCAGAATGAGTCTCACAGACTCGTGGAGAGAGAGCTGGCACAGAATACACACGGCACGATTCATGTAGAATTTAAAATCAGGCAAAACTGAAAAAAGAAAAACACCATGAAGACACAATGCAATAGGCAAGACTCATCTTCTGGGATGGAAGTCAAGGTGGGTTTACCTCTGGGGGTGATGGCGACCAAGAGGGGAGCCCATGAGGCCCTGGCGAGGCTGTTTTTTGATGCGTGCTGTTTACATGGTGAGCTCACTCTGTGGAAACCCAAGCTGCACCCTTCTAAGTCGTGCACTTTTCTGTATTTTTCCTTGTAAGTGTTTCCAATAGAAAGAAAAAACACCCCAAGCAGCCCTTCCCTAGGCTGCGCCCAGATGGGCAAGAGAAGCCAGAAACCAGGCCATGGTCACTGTGCCCGTGGGGGGTCGGGGGTTGAGGGAAGGAGGGCTGACAGCGGAGCTTGACCCTGCTGGTCACGGTGTGTCTCGCACTTGCCTGGAGTGCAGCAGCCTGCTGGGTCAAGGACGAGGCTGAAACGAGGCCCAGGCAAGCTCCCAGGCAAGGGTGACAAGATACTAGCCAGCCAGGACTCGAGGGCCATCGTCCCCACCTGCTAGCAGCCATGCAGTCCAGTGTGGAGGGGGACATGTGGGCGCCCTGCCTGCCTCCCCCAGGCTGTCGGCCAACCAGTGTAAATATTATTACACTCCTACGCATCTGAAGGGCGTTAATTATTAAAACACATTCCACCCAGGGTAGTGCACTGTAATTAGGTTCAAATTAAATTAGCATCCTCTTATAATTAGGATATCAATAACCACTCCTGAGGCACCAGTTCTCCTGCCCCTCCTTGTTGCTTCCCAACATGGGCTGATGCAGGAAAAGGGGTCCACTGATCTTCCCCCCAGGATGTGGAAATAATCAAACCCATAAATAAAGTGGAGGCAGCCTCACACCCTTTCCTCCCCTGCCCACCGCCCCTACTGGTCCTGCATGTTGGCCCGGAGGAGGGTCACTGGGGAGGGCTCTCGGGCATCAGCCCCCAGAGACTGGGAAGCTTCAGAGCCTGCCTGGGGATCAGGGCTGCTTTCCTGCCATTGTTAGCCCCAACTCAGCCCTCCTCCGGTGACATCTTCCCGGCCCTCGGCCAGGCCGCAGCCCCTTGTCGGGTGCACGCCCACAGCTGTGGCTTGTTGTGGGTATGTCATCATCTGCTGCCTCCTCTACCCCTGGACTGCACGCCCCCGAGAGCCCATGGGTGTGTTCTATGACCCTTATTGAACCCAGCACTGTGCAGTGGCCGCATCTCGATCCGTGCTTGGTGGATGGACGGATGGATGCCTGGACGTGCTCAGGAGGCTTTGTTGTGCAAGTGGAGAGAGAGATGGGGAGCAGCCTATGGTCTTGAGGCCGAGGAGCGTATTTTAACTCCCACAGGAGAAGCATCTTTGGAGAGGTTTTCTGGTGCCATTTGGGCAAGCGCTGGTGCTGACTGGCTCCAGCTGTGGAGAAGGGAGCACACCAGTGCACCTGTACCCTGGGCACATGGTGTGCCCCGCCCTAGCCCAGTCCTGCCCAGGACAGACACCAGGAATTCAACAGATGTGGCAGATGGAGGAGCATGGGGCCTAAACTGGACAGTAGCAGCAGTGCCTGCGGGCCTGATGGCTGTGCTGACCTCTGTCCACACCCACCTTGGGAGAAAGGACGTAAAGAATGGGAAGGTTTGGGCAGCAATGCAGATGCAGAACCATGGAGGGTTTATCCTTGGGCACAGATGTAACCAAGGCAACTGTGAGACAGAGACAATTCCAGAGCCTTTCACAAAAGGGTGGGCTGGCATCTTGCCCGCCTGCCAGTCGTGCTCAAGCCAATGGATACTCACCGGTCTGCGTTGTGGCCCTGCCAGGAGGTAGGGAAATGGGTGAGATGGGCATTCTCTTCCCCAGGACCAGCCTCCACGATGGATAAACATAACCGGAGACTATGGTGGGAGCAGGCTTGCCCACTGGGGGCAGACAGTTCCTCCAGGGGTGGGCGTAGATGGAGAAGTTCACACCAATTCACCACGCACACTCCTGCCGACTCCCCGGGTCCCATCAGGAGCTGGACAGAGTCACGGGCAGTCTGGGGACCCCAGAGGGGCTGATTCGAGGAGCACCAGCATGACCAACGAGGGCTGCAGACAGCATGTACTATTTTATTGAGCCTCAAAAGCTTTAAATACAGAGAAGGGGGTGCTGGCGAGGGGCAGATGTGGACACGCTGGCATCTGTGAATGGACATATCAGAGGGATCACGTAATCAGCAGCTGGACAGAACAGGGAGGGAGGGCAGTGGGGGTCGGGAGTGGGGTGCCAGCCGGCAGCTGGCCTCGGGTGCCAGGATGTCACCCTCCATTAGGACAGTCTTTCATGTTTCTTCTTGATTTGAGGACAATTTTAAAAAATGCACAACCCCTATCCAAATAAAACAATCGCTGGGAGGGGCTGTGGGTGGCATGCCCGTCACCTCAGAAGATGAGAGCCCGTCCCGAGAGCCCCAGGTGCCCTGCACCCCACCCCCAGCCCAGATGGTGCCCTGTAAGACGTTTCCACACACTGAAGCGAAGCTGGACCCAATCTGCACCCCCCGGGGGTCTGGGGCAGAACGCCCTCCGGCGGAAGGAGCGGCGCTGGGCCCGGACCGAGTCCCTCCTTAACGGCTGTAGCCGAACTCATCCGCGTCGTCGGCTCGGAAGTCGCCATAGCGCCACAGGTTCAACTGAGAGAAAACGGAAGCAGCCCGTCAGGGATCGGGGGGGCCTGCTGGACCCCGGGGGACCCAGCACGCCCCCCAGCCCCTCTGGGGCGCCGGAGGCAGAAACTCACCCTGGCGCTCTTGGCGGACTCCTGGGCGTTCAGGTACTCTGTGATCTGGAGGGACAAGACGGTGGCCGTCAGGACCAGGCAGCCCAGGTCGGGTCCACACCACCCTCTGCCCGGGGGACCCCAGCTCCCGCCGAGTAAGACTCACACAGTCCCGTCGGCCGCCTCACGGCTCCTCTGCTCGGGCCACCTGGGGACCTGGCCCGCCCCTGCACGTCTTTCCCAAAAAGTATTGCCGCCTTCCTGGGGCCTTCAGTGGCCCCGTTTGCAATGGGAGCGACACCTCCCACACTCCTGATTCCTTTGCTTCTACTTTCTTCTTTCCCACCTTACTTGTCCCCTAACGTTCTATCTCCCTGACTTATTTTCCTGCTCAGCTTGAATGTGAGCTCCACAGTGCTGTCCCGTGCTCACTGAGATAGGGAGGCCCTCCTGTTTGCCCACAGGAGGGACCAGTGAGTCAATGGATACATGAAGCATCTGTCTCAGGGACTTGGGCCGAGGAATTTTCTAGACACCTGAGACATTATGGGTAGCTTCACACAGGGGACACCAAGGTCTCTAGTTTGACAGGGAAACGTAAGCTAACTCCCAGGAGTGTCTCCAGAAGTGGGGGCTCTGCAGGGGGAGGGCCAGGACACACAGAGTTCCAAATGAACCAACTGCCAGCACATGCAGTCCAGGGGCCACGAGCCACCGACGTGTGACATGGGGACGCAGGAAAAGCAAAGGGGCACGGCGAAGAGGACATGGCCCTCAGCTCCGCCGCTGTCCTCTTCCTCCTGGAGGGCGTGCGGGGACAAGTGGCATGCTGCCGCTCCCCTGCCCTTTCCTGCCTTGGGGAGGCGGTGCCTCAGAAGGGCTCAAGCCCATCACCAGCCTGTCCCCTGAGGTGGGTGGGTCGTGGGGCCTCAGCTGGGGCGCCGTGAGAGGCGAGGAGGACTTGGGGGAGTAGGAAGCCGAGTCTCCAGAACCCAGTCCTAACGACCACCACCTGGACACCAGCGGGCTTCCCGGGTGTCAGGGCCCCGTCCTCACGGCCCACCCCGTGGGGCAGCAAGGCTCCCATCGCACGAGGGGCACTCTCAGGCCTCAGGAGGCTGCTCTGCAAGGCCGCACGCTCAGGAGCCCCAGTGCAGGGGTACTGTGGCAGAGTCCTTCGGCTCCCCTGGCCCTGCCTCCTGGTTCTAGTGGCACTTTGTTCTAGGGGCTGGTTAGGGACTTGGGAGCTGTATGTTAGAGAGGAGGAAGTGAGAAAGCAAGACAGGCTTTGACCCTTGCCAGGCCACACTGAGGGACACTTTCCACTCTACCTGCAGCTGCGTTCTCGGCCAAACCTGTAGCTACTTAATCTGGGATGTGATTAGCTTTAAAAAGCCCCAACAAACCATTCTCCTTCCCCAGCAGAAGAGCAGGGTGGTGGGTCCCCTGTGACCCCACTGGCTCTTGATGCAGCCGCCGCAGCACATACCACTTTCTGGAACTGCTTCTCCTTGCGCACCTCCACCATGACCAGTCCCTCCTTCACCAAGCCCAGCCCCACGTCCCCTTTGGAGTCGGCGAACTGCAGGGTGACGTGGGGGCAGCCGGCGCTCAGGTGCTCCACGTTGAGCAGGCACTGAGTGTTCTGGATGTCCCGTACCACACTGTCCACGGCGTCTGTTCGAGCATCCTCCTGCAGCGGGGGTGCACCCAGGTTAGTGGGAGGCCATGCCCCAGGCCTGGTTGCCGACCTCCAGGGGAACCTGCGAGCAGGAGCCTGTGGCCCCTGCGCTCAGATCCTGAGGAGGGAGCAGGCTCTGGACACACGGTCACCCTATTCCTCCCGCTGCGCCCAGGCGCCCCTCCCGCCCCACGTCCCATGCAGCAGCCCTGCAGTGGCTGCCCCGGCCCCGCCCTGGCTGCCCCGGCCCCGGGACCCCTGGCAGTGCCTGCCTCTGCTGTCGGCTCAGGTCCGCTCACGCTCGTGTCCCCCTGCCGCTGCAGACTGCCTGCCTCCTGACCTGTTCTGCCAGCATCTTCCCTGCGGCTCTCTCCTCTGGCCCTCGGTCATTTCGTGAGAAGACAGAGAACATTCTACGGTGCTGATCCCCACCCTTCCACGTGGCCCTCAGCATCTGGCGGCAGCTCTGACTGTGCTGGCCTGACTGCTCTCAGCTGAGGCCGCAGGCGCCCCTCCGCTGCCTGGCCTCCCCCGAGCTGGACACTGTTGGAGCCTTCTGGAAAGTGGGTGGGTGTGCACCCTGAGCACAGGTTCCTGCTCTGGAAGCACATGACCCTCAGCCATGGAAAGGCCATTCTGCCCTCGCACCCCATGTCCCACTGGCTCCACACTGGTACACACCACGGTTTAAATGACTCGTATCCACACTTCTGGTCTCACCCCACTTCCCAGACTGAACGCTGCAAAGCTGCCTGGGGCTCCACAGCCCCTCATGTGCTCATCCTCACCCGCTGTGGCCAACAGCAGCATCCCCATGTGGGAAACAGCATTTTAGGTCCCGCCACTGGTTCGTGCCACTGTCTCTACCTGGAATTTCAACTGCAACTGTCTCCCAACCGTTCCTTCTGTCTCCCCCCTTGCACGATGCCACCAGAACTTTCAAAAACACTTCTGCTAAAAATCCTGCCGCGCCCCCTCCCGTCTTTAACACAAAGCAGCAGCTCCTGGCCAGGGCAGGCAAGGCCTCGGCCCCCGGCCCCTGATGTGCTGCACCAGCCGCTGCCCAAACGCACCACGGCCCAGCAGGCCTGCCCGCTTCTCAGGAGTTAGCTCAAGGGCTCTCCTGCCTCCTCCTCTGGGGCCCCTTCCCTGAACTTCTTTGCGCTCCCATTCCTTGAGTCCCGTTACTAACAAACCACCCAGCACTGTCTCCATCTCCTCCCATCAGCCTGTTTGGGCCGTGGCAGGGGGCCGAGTGTCACTGGACAGTCCCCTTCGGAAGACACAAAAAAACACCGACTCACATCTTGGGGCACCTGGATGAAGGCGAAGGCATACTCTGTGGCCTGAGCTGGCAGCACACGAGTGCTGAAGGCAGGTGGCAGGGTGCCCAGGCGGGAGGAAGGCAGGATCTCTCTCTGCAGGGGACACACCAGGTTGGCTGACAGCATCACACACTAGATGCGCCCCCCCTGTCTCTAAGAGTTCTAACTTGGGGATGCCCCACTCGGTCAGTGAAACCCTGAGACTGACTCACCTTCTCAACCTTGGGCTTGGCGTTGGCAACCCTGGTGGCTCCCACTAAAATAATCTGAGTGCTAGACTCTGGTCGCCATCTCCACGTCTTCCCACCGCCCGCCTGCCCTCTGCGATGGCTCCCTGACTGCTTTCCGCAGGCCGGGGGGGCTCCAGCCGGGGCACGAGAGTCCCCGTACCCCTCGGCGGTCGGTGGTCCTGGCCCAGGCACCTGGGGCAGCCCCAGCTTGGCAGGACCTCTCCCTTTGGGAATCCCGGGTAGTAAACTGGGAGCATGGCCCAGGTCTGGGCTTTCTGCTACCTGACTGCCCCTCTAATCCTTGAGGAAGGTGACAACCACAGCCAGCCACAGCCAGCCCAGGAGCAGCATGGTTCTGCAACCACACTCCCTTTTGCTGGCTGCCGCGTGCACAGGGACACCCCCAGGATCTGTCAACAGACTCCAGGCCCAGCGCAAGGGGCTTTTCTCCCAGTCACTCAGCTACCTTGTGACGGTCCCTTCCCAGTAAGCCTTGGTTTGGGGATGTGCTGGAGGTTGGCAGATGTGACAGGCACCACATTGAGCATGAGGACTGGCAGCTGTAGGGCGAAGGTCTTCCTGGGCCCACCCTTCCGAGAGGCTGGGCAGAGGAGGAACCGTGGGCAGGTGTGGCCGGGCACTCACCCTCGGGGCCTGCTCACTGAGGGGCTGCGGCCTGTTATACAAACAGTAGCGATGCCCACCGTGCCATCAGTAAGGGAGTCCAAAGCTCAGCGGGGCCTTTGAGAGACCAGATGGCCCTGACCTAGGGGCTACTGTGGTGAACAGACCTCTGGCAGCCCCTTGGGGCCCCTCTTGCCTACTCATCCAGCTCCTGGTCGCCCCACACTCACGTTGCCGTAGTCAATGTAGAAGACGTGGACTTTGGCAGGAGACTCGACTTTCTCTACTCGGGCCCGGTACCTGCAATGGCATCACGGGCAGCGCTCAGGGCATCAGGCTGGGAAATCTCGACTCCCTGGGGCCTCAGCGATGGCAGGGGAGGGAGCACTGCACTCAGTGCCCAGGGCTCAGAGAGCACACCCCCGGGTGTCACAGCGGGCAGCGAGCTGGGACTATACCCAGGCCTGGCCTCGGGGCGCTGTGGTCACCACTTAATGGAATCAGAGCACAGCGGGGAGCAGAGGGAGGAGGGGGAACATGTGGAACAGATTAATGTGTCCTTGGGGCATAAAGCAACAAGACTAATGACTAGATTGATGTCTGATGTGTAAACCCAGCGCACTAAACAGCAGCCGTAATTAGCCAGCAGATCTGTCTGGGAGGCCACAGCAGGGAACACATCCAAGTCACTTCGTCACCCTGGGAAGGCCACGGGCCCTACCCTTGGTAAAGCAGACATCAGTGACCTTGTGCTCTGTGAGGACGGCTGCTCAGGCCCTAGACAGTCAGGGTGCAAGGCTGGGCAGCTGGTCTGGGCTCACTGAGACATCATTGCCCCAGCCAGCCAGGGCTCCCCTAATAGTTTCCTCGGAGAGGGGAGGAGGGACACCATTTCTGTACTCCCGAGGCTGGCTGGACAGCAGGGAAGGCACAGGCTGAAGCACAGGCCCCGGATGGACTGTGGGCAATGAACAGGGCTGCCCTGGGGAGCTGGGCAAAGTCAAGAGCACCCAGCAGAAACCAGGCTGCAGGGGCCGGTGCCTGAGGTCTAGATGGTCACACTGCGGGCTGGCGCCCGAGGATAGAGCTGTGGTCAGGGCTGCCGCTCCGGGTCCCAGGGGCTTACCACTCTCCGTCCACAAATTTGGCAATGCAGAATTCTCCCCGGCGTGGGGCGTAGGAGCCCTCAACAGGAGGGTGGCTGGCAATGTCATTCCGCATGTTCTCCATCATCTTCTCTAGCTGGGTGCCTGACGGGAGGAAGAGGGAGAGACACCAGGGAGTCAGGTCCTCTGGGCCTCATGTGGACGGGCTGAGAGGCCGTGAGTCCGGGAGTGGGTGTGGGATCCAGCAGTGCGCCCCTGGCTGGTGCTGGCCTGCCCCCACCCTGCAGGGAGGTCCTCTTGCTTAGGAGGTTGCATGCTCTCTGCAAAAGCAGGACAATGAGGCACGCAGTCTCTCAGTCCCAGCTCTCCGGTCTTCTGGCCAGGCTGTGGGAGCCCTTGGGAACGATGCTGGGCTTTGGTCAAGGATGTGGACAAAGCAAGTGGATGTGGGGCAAGGCCAAGGCCAACAGTCTCCCCCAGAGTGAGAGCTGGCCAGCCCGCACCCCAGTCCTACAAGGCTGGCCCCGGCCTGGGCTGTAGAGGTGGTGCCTGACCACCGCTGCTCTTTGCAATGTCTCGCAGAGCCTAGAGTGGACATGAAAGGTGGCTGTCCTGTGACCCCAGGACAAGGAGAGGGTCTCCAAATGTGAACCACGAGAGGCCGAGAGCAGCTTTTAGAGCAGGGCCTGGACTGAGTACAATCAAATTTGGCTACCGACCCCAGTGACCTTGCAAGATCAATGTTGAGCTGAGCTGCTGCCGCCAGGCTGCAGTGCCCCACCCCCAACTCAGTGCCCTTCTCAAACGGGGGTGGGGTGGGGTAGGGGTGGAGTCTCCAGCCTGTTTCACTGACCTTGGGGCCCTGCAGCTTGCCTGCTTTATGCCAGGTTTGGCAACACACAAGGTCCTCTGAGGTGCCATCCCTAGCTGCCGTTGCTGCGCCCCCCCCACCCTTGCCTGCTAAGCATCAGTCCCCAGTGGCTCCTCCAAACCCCTCCTGGTCTGAGTCCAGCTCTGCATTCTCTACGGTGGCTGTGT
Organism: Lyroderma lyra; assembly: GCA_004026885.1. Lineage (NCBI taxonomy): Eukaryota > Metazoa > Chordata > Mammalia > Chiroptera > Megadermatidae > Lyroderma > Lyroderma lyra. The sequence goes on along the minus strand of PVJL010000155.1, from coordinate 390,224 downwards.
GTGAGTATCACTCTCTCCATCTTTGTGCCTAACACGTGCCAGCCTCCTAAGTTCCTGTCTGGGTTTATGTTTCTGCCACTCCGTGGTGAGCTCCTCTGGGGCACGGACCATAGCTTACTGGGTCGTTTACTCTCACAAGGCCTAGGAGAACCCTGGCATGCAGGGAGCTTCACAGCTCAGCGCACTGAAGGAGACCTCGGCATATGCACAGAGGAGGGACATGTGCTCCTGGGCCTCTGCACAGGCCGCCGCCCGACAGTCACAGGACTTGGTTTCAGAACAGGGACTTCTGGGGTGCAGCTGCCCTTCCCCCTACCTGGCAGTAAATCCTCCATGATTCTGAAATAGCGCTCCGTGCCCAGGCAGTGCAATGTTAAGACTGAGGAGAAGCCTCCATGTGAGAGAAATTCCTCCCATACTTGGTCTACTTTTATTTTTTGCTCCAAGGCCATAGAAGCAGACTTTTCCTCCTGGAAACAGGCAAAGCCCACAGGGAAGTCCTCACACAGAGACCTGGCTGGTCATTTACAGCTAATGACAGGGTTTTCATCAGTCATCAGCTCCATCCTGAAGGCAGGCTTTAACCACAAGGCAGATGGGGAGGTGTCCCCCCAGGAGTGGATATGAGGCCGAGGGAGCTGAGGTTTATTTTCTGGGACCTCATGGTGACACCTGGGACAGGGTTTTCTCTGGGGCCCCCCACTAACTTTCCAGGCAGCGTGCCACGGGGGCACCCTACCCCGTTCTCCAATATTCCAGGAACACATGGCTGGCTCCTCAGTCCTTTCTTTATCTTCTGCCTTGGCTACTGCCCCTGCAGTGTCTGGGCTTCCTAGAGTTGAGAGAGGAAGCCAGGCAAGAGCCACTGAGATGACAGGGACTATGTGGCCGAAGGCCTTGAACCCTCAAGCTTTGTCCCCTGGAGACTCCAGGGTCCTGTTCTTACTCCAGGGGAGTAAAGCCAGGTGGAACTGTCTGGGCACTTCTGTGCCCTGGGCAGGGTGGGTCTCTGAATCTCCTTGCATCCAGCGCCCTGAAGGCCACCTCACTGGCTCAGGAACAGCTCCCCTTCCTACCTTCACTGATGCTGCAAGATCCCTTCTCGTCATACCACCCAACCTGCAGGCTGGCCCTGGCCTCCACCCGGATGGCCGCTGACCTCAACAGAACCTAGTCCTGAAGGTGCATTGCTCCATCTCAGCCTCTCCCAGGTCCCTGTGCCCCACATAGCCAGCCTGGGACTTGGAATGGTCCTCTTTCCTCAGTGAAATGTGACTGCCACAGAAGCAGCTGCCTGGGAAATGCTGTCAGAGAAGTGGCTGAGACAAGACAAGCCTGGTGGTAATCTGGGGTGGGCCTGGGGGTGGGGGTGGGGGTGAGGGGGCCGGGCAGACCACTCCCTGCCACCCACGGGGCTGCCCCCCGAGAGGAGGGGCTCTCCTTTGCCTTCAACTAATGCGGTTCCAGGTGCAGGGTGGTGATGCGAGGGGTCAGTGTGCAGGGCGTGGAGGTGGGAGGGCCATGGTGCAGCTGCCGAGCGCCGCCTTGATCACCCTCTGTCCTCCAGAAGCACAGGTCTCTGCTTAGGGGACCCTGGCCACGGGGCACATCACCGCAGGGCAGAAGGAGATGATGGAGGGAGAAGGTCCTTCGGGAAGATTGCCTGGGCCTCCTTCCCCTAGAATGCGGCCTGTTTCCATGGGAACTGGCTACCGCTCAGGGCTACGGTAACCTCTAGAAGGAGAAACCCCGGCAGATGAGCCCAGGTTCCCCTCCTCCACCCACCTTCCCACAGAAGCCGGTTCGTGCTTCCCGGCCGCACAGACAATCTGTTCATTGCTTCCTGACAGACTCTGAGGGCTATAAATCCTGGGGCCGGGAAGCACCCAGCGCAGCACCCAGACAGCACTGGTTACCTCACCAGCCGCAGGGCCCCGCCCCGCCCTCTGGCCCCAGGGCTGCCTGCAGGTCGGCAGTGACCGCTGGGCCCAGAGAGCAGTGCACAGGGCCCGGGGTGGGGGTGGGGGGCTGGGCAGTAGCCGCAAACTATGTGGGGGAGGCCCCTGGGCTGCGTCCCTGAGGTGGGCTGGGCTCAAGCACTCACCGGTCTCCACATCCTGCACGAAGAAGTGCAGGTCGTCGGTGATCTCGGTCACGAACACAGGCTTGTAGCTGGCCGAGCGCTCCTTCTCCTCCAGAACAGGTGCCACCTCCTCTGCGGGCTGCTCCTCGTAGTGGGCCCAGACCTGCGTGGGGCAGCGGAGGGGCTGGGCGTTAGGAAGCGAGGTCTCCTAACTTCAGGGTGCCAGGAAAGGGGCTTCCGGGCAAGCGGGTCACCTGTGGGGTGAATGACTGTGTGTGGGGTGCTCTTAAGTTCCACTGATTCCGCAGTTCTGAAATTCTGACAGGCAGCGGCCTGGGCCCCACCCCAGGTCTACCAAATCAGGGTCTGGTTTGAGGGTCTCAGAGGATGCCAGACAAAGTGGGCCCCCTGGCGAGCCTCATGCATCCCACATTGTGAGCACCTCGGATGGAGTGGTGCTGGGGCCCCATTCCCCCGTACCACTCTGTAAAGGCCACTCTGAACTGTCACAGGGCCACCGGCCTTCCTAAGGCTCAGCAAGTGACGGCCCTGGGCAGTGGAGGGGAGGGCGCATCACTGGTCAAGCCTGCCTCTTTGCAGCCACTTCTCTGTGTTCCTCACCTCAAGCAGGTTGCCTGACCCTAGCTCCGAGGCTGGGCCCTGCCCTGCACCCCCTCCTGTCCCCACTTCGCTCAGCCCATGCTGTCAGGGCTGCAGCAGCTCACAAGTTGATGCTACGTGACAGCACATCAAGTCCAATCCTGCAGCCAGGAGATTATCCCAGTGGCCAGGCCTGTCAGAGCTTCCAGCTGAGCAGCAGGAGGGTGTGGTTGAGTTTGAGGGTAGGGGGTCGGGGAGGGTGACTGAACCATACACGGAGTCCCACAGACACACACACACACACACACACACACACACGTACACACACACACACATGTACACACAGGGCGATAAAAGTATTAGCCAAACACATGCTGACTTGGGTGCTAGGTGCATTCTAAACATTGTGCAAGTATTAATTCACTTTAATTCTCCTGAGAACCCTTTGAGCAGGGATGAAATCACAGGGGAAACTGAGGCACACAGGCTTGCTAGAAGTAGCAGAACCAGGACCTGAAAACAGGTAGCCTTGGCTTCAGACAGAAGCCAGCTCCGAGCAGCGGAAAAAGCCACAGGTGCAGGGGTGGGCTCCTGTCCTTTCATTTGTTGTCTCCCTTTGGCCAATCCACGTGCCACCTCAGGGTCCCCTTTCCTTCCCTTGTGAAATAAGGCAGTCTGACCATGTGACCATCTGGCTGATGTGATCTGGAATGAGTGACAGGGCCTTTCCGAACCCAGAGGGACTCAGTCTGCCAGGGGGTGGCTGAGGGGCCCGGGGGAAATGCCACCTGGCCCCGCCTTCTGAGGCTGAACCTGTGGGCCCTGGTCTGGGGCTACGCTCTGGCCCTTCTCACTTTCTCCCAACAGCTGTCCCATCGTCACACCCCCCTCATCGGCACCTAGACATGTCGCCTTCCAACACCCCAGGCCCGGGTGCCACAGAGAAGGGGGCTGGTGGTGGGACTTCAGTCAGATCAGACTCCAGGCCGAATCCCACCTGCCTGTGTGCAGAGGGGTCTCTGGCCTTTGGACTTTCCTGTGAAAGGGCCTCTCCAATCAGAGGCCATGGCACAGACCGCTGGCTGGGAGCATGCTGGGAGACAGCCACAGTTCCTTCCGGTTCCAAGGCCTCCGTCCTGCTGAGGCCGAGGCTGGAAGTTCCCCAGGGCAGTGACTACTTAGCCAGTCAGCCTATCCACCTCCGGGCTCTCACCCCCTCTGAGATCCCTGCAGTTGAGGATCAAGGCACTCCCACCGCCTCCTCCCCTGTGGGCCCTGGGCGTAGGATCCCCTCTGGGCTCCCGTCCTAACCCCACCCCTTCCCTCAGCTGTGGGGGAGGGGACTCCTCGGCAGAGCTGATGCACTGGGAACAGGCTGACAGGGTGAGAGCAGAAACTGCTAATGACTCCTCAAGTAAAAGAGCCCCAGGCGACAGCATCAGGTTTCTGCCTGGGGGACAGTGAGTGGAGCTGCTCTCCCAGCAGGCTCAGGCGCCAGCACACTGAGGTCCCCTAAATGAAAGCCTGAGGTCCCACGGCTCACTGCGCAGCAGGAGGGGAGTGGTGGGGGTACACTGCGCCTCCCGAAGTGAGAAGGCACCGGAAGCACGAGGCTGCCAAAGGGCAGAAGAGGTAGAGCGGCTGGCTCCTCAGGTAAAGGAACCTCATTTCCAAGCGAGGTCCTTCCAGTGGAGCCTTGATGGTTCCCTGGGGAACAGAGGTGGGACGTGGCCGCCAGGAGCCCCTGACAAGCTGGTACACACAGCCTGGCCCGGAGGCTCCCTGGTGGGAAGCAGCCAGCTGGGACAGGCCTGGCTGCCCCATGAACGTGGGTGCATTTTGCCCGTATTGACTTGGGTTGCCCTTCGGCAGGGAGGGGATGAACACACTGGCAAGACACCGGCCATCATGTGCCACTTTCCCACAGCCACCCCAGCCCCCTTACAGCTCAGATCCCTGACAAGAAAAGCCCAAAGACCCGGAACAGTAATTGGACACAGGGTGGTGGCTTATGGCTCCGCCCCCTGGCTCTCAGTGGTGGGAGGGGCGCCCCTGCGGAGCCGGTAACACAGTAGAGAGGAGGCCTGTCCCTGCTGCCCTCGGGGCAGGTTGGTGGCAGCTCTCCTTTAAGGCCAGGCACAGGACGGAGCTCTGTCCTGATGTGGGGCTGCTCTGTGATCCTTCAATGGTCCTGGCTACATACCAGGTGGGGAATGGGCCATGAAGCACCTCCCGAGGCTTCCTCATCTGCTTCATCACCCCAGTCCTTGTCCTGCTCAGGTCCCCTCTACACTTGGGGGCTCCTAACCACCTGCTGTGGAAGGGGCCCGCGAGGCTGGGCACAGCCAAAGCCAGTGCGGGAGCAGAGGCTCTCTCTCCCCTGGTCCTTATCCTGCCCCTGGCCCTCCTCCTGGTAGGAGATGGGGGATGTGGGTGGGGGCTCCAGGGGTGGGGATGCCACGCTTAATAAAAGCCAATCTATGGCCAATCCAACCCTGTTTGGGGTCCTGTTAGGGCATGAGTGCTGGGGGGGTTGGGGGACAGCCCATGTGGCTGCCATCAGTGGCTCTGTCCTTGGTCCTCAGACCTGCCCAGAATCCCTGGAGGAGGAGGAGGCCTGTGCCAGCCCCCTGCAGAGGAAGGGGCAGCAGCTGGCTTTTTTAGGAGGAGGGGAGTGTGAAGGGTACAGGGAGGAATGTGGCCCCCTCTCCGGTGGGAAGGCCGCATGTCAGACCTCACAGATGCACATACACAACCACGCTCGCTGAAGACTTCTGCGTGCTCCTGGTCTCACACAGCTCACAGGTACCACCACGATCTCTGAGTCACAGATGTGCCTGTCACTAGACAGCTAAGGCAGCCCTCTTACTCAAGTCAGGCAAGACTGGGGATCCTGGGGACACCTCTGATAGGCAGTTCATGGGCACCAGATTCTCTCACCTCAGTCCCACCAACTCTGAGGGCTGCTGCCAAGCGCTGCCCGCGCCGCCCCTGGGAACTAGTCCCGCCAAGAAGAGGTGAGCCACGCTGGGCTCTCCCTGAAGGGGACGGGATGTGCAGAAGGACCCAGGAGGCAGGCAGGCCCTCGTGCCAAGAGCAGAGCACTGCATTTTAATTAGACTGAAATAAAATCACGCAGCCTGTGTAAGTAATTAATCACTGGTAATTACTTCTCAGCATCATCGTGTGGCACCATTGCAAAGATGACTTGGGTTCTTTCAGAGAAATCCACAGTGTAGTCAATAGCAACGCCCAGCTCGGCACCTGGCAAGGGGCCCCCTTCCACCTCAGGCCAGATCCCCTCTTATCCTCTCCTGGGTTGCTCTGGGGTCTCCTCTCAGAGGACGGCTCAGATCTGAAGAGGCAGGCACTGGGCCCACACGCTGAGTGGCTGGGGAGCAGGGCCCAGGTGCCGGCCACACGGACCCCTGGCTGCGACTTCAGGGGAAGCACAGCCCTTCACACAGGAGGCCCTAGCACCATGTCGCCTCCACTGCCCTGGAGCGGGTGGAGGACGCGGGGGTGGCAGTCTTGAGCTCAGCTGTCACAAGAAGGAAACCCGAGTGGGGCTGCTCTGCTGCGGGAGCTGAGGCAGCCTGCTTCCCCATCACTAGGAAGGTGAAGTCTCCTGTGAGCAGAACTGGGACCGGGGGAGGCAGAAACCTCCGTAGAGGCTGCAGGAGGCCTGCCCTTCTGAGGCACCGCCAGTCCCTTTTGCCTGTCCTAGCTTTTTGGGCCATGTCTCCCTGGAGCCCTTCCACTTCCATCGGGGGAGGGGGGGGTGTCGGTCCCATCCCTAAATCCCAGGGGAAGTGATGTGTTCTCTCCTGGAAGAAAGGTGGGGAGGGAGACCAAGTGCGGACGTGGCTGCCCTGGGCTGGAGGAGGACAAGGGGCCTTCTGGGCCCGGCAGGTGTCTGGGCCTTGGCTCTGGGAGGCCAGTTGCCAGCCAGATGGCTGCCCCATGGGGAAGGAAACGTTTATTCCTGGCACAAATTTATAGCTCAGCAAGGCCGTCCCATGAAATCCTCCTCAAGCGCAGGGAAGCGCTGACAAGTTGGTGGCCGGCTGATTTATCGCCATGATCAGGGCTGGGCTGTAAGTCTGTGGCAACTGGCTGAGGGGGTGGGCAGTGCGGAGCCCGGCTCCCACCACCAAACCCACTGGGTTCCTTAATCGTCCATGTGTTCCCAGGGCAGCTTTCGGACCCACCCCACTCATTTCTTCAGTGATGTGTCTGGAGAGATTGATGGGCTGTAAATCTGCTGTCCTAACGGCTTTATGCATCTCCTGGGGCTGCTTCCAAAACAGGTTTCCCTGCAGGGCCTCAGAGGAGTGCTGCAGGCCTCCCGGTCCTCCTAGGGCTGCGAGGAAGGACCACCTCTCCACCTCCTCCCCGAGGGGCTCCCCCAGTCCCTTCATGGCTTCAAGGTCACCTCCTGGGCAGCATTCTGCTCCAGGCCCACCTCAGGTCTGCAACAGGCTATGGCTGAGGACACCTCAGCCTGCCGCCTGGCCCTTGGCTGTGTTTGGTTCCCGACTTGGGGGGGAGGCGGGGTCTGAGACCCGTACCCAGCTGGGGGACCACAGCACAGTTCTGTCTGCTGCGCGGAGGCTGCGGTGTTAGTGTGCAGGGGAGGGGGGAGCCAGGGGCAGAGCGGTACCCACCCCCTTCCTGCCAGCCCTGGTTCCAACGCACCTTCTCCTTTTTCTGCTTGGCGGCCTCCTCAGCAGACAGCAGGGACTTGTAGTAGGCGCTGCGCTCCGCCGTGAAGTGGACCTTGGAGAGCGCGTGCTCCACCAGCAAGACGGACAGGTTGGCGCCGTCGATGTGCAGCCAGCCGATGAAGTTGCCGGCCTTGTCCATACTCTCCACCTCCACCTCCACCTGGGGGACAGGAACAGGGGGCGTCAGCCTGCAGGGGGGTGGCCCTGGTGCAGAGGAGGGGAGGGCACTGAGGCCCAGCTGCCACCACGCTCATTCCACGTGACAGGTGCAACAGGAACTCGGGGAGGGGAGGGGCATGCCAAGCCGAAGAGCAGGAGCTGAGAGCACCCCAGTGCTGCCCACCGCGCAGAACCTCTCACTTCTGCTCTGTAAGCTGGGTCGACACTTTTCAGCTGCTCACACCCCAGAATCATCCTCGACAGAGACATCACTGACAAAGCCACTTCAAAAGTCCCCTTCTTTAGCTTAAGTGAGGGAGTCCTAGTGAGCTGTGCGTGCATGCATAAGCGTGCGTGCACACAGCCGGGGGTCAGAAGTGAGAGGAGAAGCAGGTAGCACCAGGTGCACCCCACTCTTCTTCAGCACCTACCCCCAGCTCTGCTGGGATAACAGGCAGGCCTAGGGGAGAGGGGGGCCTGTGTCCTTCCTGGGAGAGTTGAGCGACGAATGCTTCACGAAGGTAAAGAAGGTGGTTGCATGAGAGTCAGGAGAGGACAGGAAGGCGGGACAGGTGGGTAGGAAATGCACTAACACTTGGGGACAGTTAGGGGGCAGTCTCAGCAGGAGGTCACCACTGAGGAAGAACAGCTGGAAGGGTTGCAGTCTAAGCTGAGATTTTCAGGTCATGTGTGGGGGCTGAATTCCAGAACCCTCAGTGATCCCCATAGGGCTCAAGGCCACTTGGGCCACCCCAGTAAGACTCAAGACCTCAGGCCTGGCACAGACTCTGCTCCAGCAAGAGGGTGGCCACTGCCATGGCCCTCCTGGTGGCTGATCTGGTCCTTCCTCAAGGAGGCAATGGCCCCAGAAAAATTCCTCCTCTGATTCTCTCCCGACCTCTTTCTTCCCCTGCTAAAGGGGACTGTGAAAGCCTTCACTGCCAAATGTAAAAACTTGTATTAATTTAAATGGCTTCAAGCTCGATTAAGCAATAAAATGAATGTCTAAATACCTGGGAATTCTCTGAAGCCTGGGCTGGAGCCAGAGGCGGGAGCCTAGGGCAGAGGGCTGGGGAGCGGGGAGGTGGGGAGAGCAGCCTGCCCACCTGGCGGGGTTCTGACTCAGCTGGGAGCGCTGGTGGGGGTGTGACTCCCCAGAAGTAGACAGAGGTGGCCTGGGTGTGAAGAGAAGGCAGGGTCCCGGGAAGGGCAGAAGGGGCAGGGCCAGGGAAGCGGGACCCTCACTGCTTCCCATTCTTGGACACCCTCTTCCTACTTGAGGTCCACAGTGGACACTTCAAGTGCAAATGCAAGTTCAGCAATGCCTGAAGTTGGCGGGTGGTACAGAGTGGATAAGCAGAGTATCTCAGAGCTAGGAAAGGGATGCTATATACAAGGGCTGTCCGGAAAGTATCCAGCCATGTAATATGAAAAAGAGGCATTTATGGCTGGATGTTTTCCCAACAGCCCTTGCAGATCCAAACCCAACTTGGTATTGTCCATGGGAAAACCGAGGCACAGAACGGAGAAGTACAGTGAGCAAGGGGCGGAGCTGAGAGCAGAAAATAGCCCTCCTCCCTCGCTCCCCAGCAGGTCAACACCAGCTCCCTCCACCATCAAGACCGTGGGACCTTGAATCACCTTGGCAGAGCCAGGGCGGAACTGTTGGGACCTGCTGGGCTGGGTCCACCAGACACCCGCATCCCATTGCTGAGGGGTGGAGGCAGAAGAACCAGCATCTAGTGCCTGTAGACGCGAACCGTTTTTCTCCTTTCTCTAATTCTGGCAATTAATTTACTGGGGAACTGCATTTGTAGGGGAGGAGGGCAAGTTCACAAAACGGTGCTCTGATGAAAACAGGTGCCCCAAGAGCTCACCAGCTAGAAAGGCAACTACACGCATCGAGGTGAGCAACAGACTCCTGAGGAGCCTCTGGCACCTTGCAAATGCCCAGAGTACTGCAGCAAGGGGGAGTGGGGCACTTCCTGCAGTGCGGGCTGAGGGGAGAGGGAGAGGCGGCCAGGCTCCTGGAGGTCAGACAAGAACAGAGATGAACAGAATGACAGGTCAAGAGGTAAAATTCCCAGTTATAAAGTAAGTCAAGGAGACATAGTAAGTTCTATTTTAATAAAGACTAGTGGAAGCCCATCTCTTATCTCTCTTAAGTTGCCAAACTTTATCGAACACGCTAAGGCCAAGAACCACAGGTCCCAGAGGAATTCTGGGAAGCTCTAGGAAGACTGGAAAGGCTGCTTGCCTTGTGTTTGGGGGCTAATAAGACAACAGGTAGAATAAGAGGGCAGCTGCTGATGCTGGCTGAATCACTGGACCCCTTGTATTTGGGGGCTCATGAGATACCTCCTTATGCCCAGCAGAAAGCAGTGGAGCTGGTGGAGTTCCCAGGGCAACACTGAGCCCAGGCCCAGCCCAGCACCTGAGTCCTGGGTCTCTGGTCTTCCACTCTGCTTGTGATCAGGTGTTCTTTTGCCAACACTGAGGATGGCTGCCCTGCATGGCACAAGGCTGCCCTCCAGGCCCGAGGAGCTTGTGCTGGGCCAGTGTGGCTGTGACAAGAGGCTGGTGGCCACCATCATCACATTTCTTGGCACTAGATTGCTGGGATGGATGCAAGAACCTCAGAGAAGGGTGACAAAGGCAACAAGGCAGGGAGAATCCCTACAAGGTGCCCACACTTAGATCTCACTCCACATGGCAAACCCCACATTCACACCTCGTTGTGTGAGGCCACAAATCAGAGGCTGGCCCCTCAAGGGCTCCCATCATAGATAGGAACCAGCAGCTGGCAGCCATACCTGGCTGGGGCTGATACTGCTGGGGAGCAGCCAGGCTCTCCCGGCAGGTGAGCTCCTGCCAACTTCACAGACTTCACACTTACCCAGCCCCTCCCATTCTGCAACTGATGCACTAACCTGAGCCCAACAAGTCCCTGTGCAGCCAGCCAGAGGAAAGAAATTTCCAGTCTAGGGCACTATGCTGCCATAGAATCCATCTCAGGTTAGAGAGAGAATGTTGTCACCGGGTGTTTAGGCTTCCCCTTTCATTACAGCTGTTAGAACCACAGCAATTTCTCAAAGGCCTTCGGGAAGGTGGGTGGGGCTCAGCAGAGGGGTGGGGCTCAGCTAGTGGTCCTGCTTGCTCCCTACCCTCTCAGCTTCCTGCCCCTCTCCGGGCACAGGGAATTCAACTTGAAGATCAAAGTCTTAACTCCTCCTCAGCTCTGGGAGTCACAGGGGAGCAAGCAGAGGGTGAAGGAGGGCACATTAGGCTGGAACATGTGTTCATCCTTCATCATATTTCTCTCTTACATTGACCGCCAGGAATTTGTGACTTGATTATAACATTGTGTGGGTCCAAATCTATACACTCCACTTCTTTGTCCAATTTTAAGACTCAAATTTTTGTTCTTCTCTTGATTAAAAAAATGAAAATGTGCACTCAGATATAGACATAGTCGATTATTATTCATGGTACTTAATTTATGTTCTATAGTCCACGAATGCTGAGCTAGTGAAACACAGGGTTAGGCTTCTGTGAGATCTGGTCACATTTTTGTCAACAATACAAAAACTTTTTCTATGTCTGTTTCTGTTTAAAGACAACTTATTTAATATATATTGATGATTCATCAACATTAAACTCATGGCCAACAGCACTATAACTCATGTCACAATAAAGCCAAAAATACGTATACACATTTTAAGAGATGTCATCTATGTATTACTTTTGGAAGTTGAATTGAATTAGGCAGCAATATGTAATACAATGTTCACTCAAAAGATGGGCTTAATTGAATGAATGCTAGCATCACTATGCAACAGCCAGGACAGTCAAAGAAAATGGCAGAAGCACGGTTGTTCAAGGAGCTCAAGACCATTTTGAAGTGGTATTTCAAATTCGAAAACGTTCTCCTGACTTACCACCCCTTGACTAACACCTGTGGAGGCTCTTAAAGAATGTGGTGTACTGAAGCAAACTGGCTGCACTGGTGGTACTTCGGAAAGAAACTGAAAGGGCTTGTGTGGCGATACAAGTGGAGACTTTGGTCAACATTGCTCAAGCCGTAGTTCTCCATGATCAGAAATCAAACGTGACTTGTGTTCACCTTTGTTATCGGTATATATTGAGTATTACACTTTTAATACAGTTTTTTCCTTTCTTAAAATGTGTATAAGTTTTTTGGCAATCTCTGTATTTTCTCCATAAGGCATATCACAGCTTTCCTGTACTTAGGAATACTAGATACTTAGAAAACTATTTCCCACAAGTTGCCTCAAACTGAACACAGGAGTTAAGGGACGTTCATTCTTGTCAAATACACAAGATACTTCCTCTTGTCCAATGATAGCAAGCATTAAAAAAGCTACTATTTATGGAGTGCTGCGTATATTGCAAAATGCACTATGAGGTCTGACAATTAAGTTCATGGACTCATCTTGGAAAAAGTGCTATGTACCTCGTTGCTGAATATCATTATGGTCACCTTCAAAGTACGCCCCTTGGGAAGCTATGCACCGACGCCAGAGCCTAATCCACCCTTCAATGCAATTTTGGAACTCTGATTTTGGAATGGCCATCAGAGTTGTCCATATTACCCTTGATGTCCTGAATATCATAAAAATGTCTTCCTTTCAATATTTCCTTTATCTTTGGATAAAGAAAGAAGTCATTGGGGTCCAGGTCAGGTGAGTGGGGAGGATGTTCCAATACAGTTATTTGTGTGCTGGCTAAAACCTCCCTCACAGACAGTGCCATGTGAGCATTTTTTTTTGTCGTGATGCAAGGACCAGGAGTTGTTGGCGAGAACTTCAGGTAGTTTTCATGTAACTTTTTCAGCACTTCCAAATAGCAAACTTGGTTGACTGTTTATTCAGTTGGTACAAATTCATAATGAAAAATTCCTCTGATAGCAAAAAAGGTTAGCAATATTGTTTTGACTCTTGATTTGGACTGACAGAACTTTTTTGGTTGTGGAAAATTGGCTGACTTCCATTGTGCATTTTGATGCTTTGTTTCAGGGTCATATTGGTATGCCCATGTTTCATCACCAGTGATAACACAGCCTAGAACATCATCTTGACTTTCCAAAAGGTCTTGGCAAACTTTGACTCTCCTTTGCTTTTGTTCATCAAGATCATTTCTGCACACACCTTTCTCATGCCAAGATTTTCAGTTAAGAGTTTACTGTTTCTCTATCGATGTTTACTTGGTCTGCTGTGCTTCTCACAGCTGATGATTTTGACATACAGTCCCATAAATTTTTGTAATGTTTTCGTTAGTTGTACTTGTTATTGGCTGCCCTGACTGCTCTTCATCAGTGACGCTTTCTCTCCCCTCAGAAAAATGTTTAATCCATTTGTACACTCCTGTTTTCTTCATGGCATTATCCCCATCAACTTGGACTAACATGTCCCTGATTTCACTTCCACTCTTGCCAAGTTTAACAAGAAATTTAGTGTTTATTCGTTGCTGTAATTCAAGCTCCGACATTCTCACGATGGACAAAACAAGCAGCAACAACGAATATAACTAAGCAAGACACTGCCATACGTCTGCATGAACACAGCTGTGAGACACAGATATACCAAGTTTGTGACAACTTACTGAGTTGTCTGTACAGTGCTGCCAATGTAAGAGCACGGTGGTGAGTTTGTGAACTTATTTGTCAGACCTCATACAATACTGCTGCTTGTCTCTTCAAATCTTAAGAGTGTTTCAGGCAGAGACCTGAACTTGATACCTTCTTTGGGAGGCCTCCTATAATAGGATTTGACTTCAGGGAGTTCAGGCCTTGGGTGACTACCATGGGCTGCCAGAGGGCTTCATATGCACATAGGCATTTAGTGTGTACACGATGTGGCCTGAGGGTACCAGAATTATGTGTATACGTGGACACAAGCAGTGTCAGCAAGGGACAGTGGTGGCTCTTTCTTCATGTCCCCACTTCAATGCTCATGATGAAGCTGAGCCCTCAGAAAACAGAAGAGCTAGTGCAGGAGGTGGGGGGCAGTGAGGAGGAGAGTACCACCTGAGGGGCTATAAGAAGGAGGCGGTGCCTTGATGGTAAGACAGAAACGGGCAGTGCTGCTGCCTCAAGGTCAGACCTGATCCTCTGGTGGGTAAGGACCTTGCAGTGTCGCTCCGCCGTGTACCCCTGCTGGTGCAGCCATGCCAGCGTCTCTCTCGTCTTCAGCTCTTGATGCTGTTGGTGGGGGTGGGATTTTGTGGACCTCAACTAGGCCTGTGAGTGGAGTGCTTCCAGCTTCAATACCACCTTCCCGTGAAGCGTTCCCTGACCCCAGCCTACAGTGAACCGCTCTCTGAAGATCTATGGGCTCACCCGCCCTTTGTGTTCGGGGGGCAGTATATAGCACAGAGGTATAGAGCATGGACTATGAAGCCTTAATGCCCAAGTTCAAATCCACCTGCTACCTGAATGACCTTTGGTGAGTCACTGAACTTCTCTGTGCCTGTTTACTTCACTGTGAAGCCAGAATTGCAACAGTACCTGCCTCAAAGGATTTGTTTTGGATGAAATGAGCTATACTATAAATAGGCTAAGCACTTAGAAGAGTTAAGCACATTGGCACATGAATGCTTCATCATCATCATCAATTATCACTTCCTAGCAGTTAATTCATTTCCAAACACCTTCATTCTCCAACTAGACCAGTAGTTCTCAACCTTCCTAATGCCACGACCCTTTAACACAGTTCCTCATGTTGTGGTGACCCCCAACCATAAAATTATTGGTAGCTGCTCTCTACACATGTGTGACTGGTCCGCGTAAGTACAAGACCATCAGAAATATGTGTTTTCCGATGGTCTTAGGAGACCCCTGTGGAAGGGTCGTTGGACCCCCACAGGTTGAGAACCGCTGAGTTACTAGACTGTGTGCTCCATGGGGAACGAAGCTTGTTGTATATCCTGAGATCTTCCCCAGAGCCAGGTGTACTGACAGGGCCACGGATCCTGGAGTCAGACAGACCTTCAGGGAAGGGTACGCCCAGCAGCAGCCCCGTGTGGCTGAGCGGGACCACCTTGGTTCTCTCCCACCCTGAAGAGCTTTGGGGTTCTTGCACCCTGGGGGCCTCACACAACACAGAGTGGGAGGTTGAGTGGGGGTGGATGAGAAGTGCTGCATGGGACAGGGCACCTTTCCACTCAGCCGAGGGGGCTTTCCTCTACCACAGGGTCGAAGGCGGCGGGTGGGGGGTGTGACCCCACCAGCCACGTCCAGCTGGAGAACATCTAGACACCCCGGACCTGGCCTGTCTGTGGGCTGGGGCAGCCAGCGGGTCCTGCCGCCTCACAGTGGGACACACGCTCCTGCGCCCAGGCACATTAATGTGCCACTAATGAAATTGTTCTGGCTTATTTACCAAATTAATACAAACGGCACAGGCTGTTAATTTGCATGTCTCCTAATTACTGAGGAAGAGTTGCCATGCCCAGGCAACACACACACCTCAGTGCCCACCCTGCCAGGCTGCAGTCTCACCCGCCCAGTGCTGGTGGGTGGGTGGGGGCTGGGAGCAAAGGGGGAGGGGGCGTGGCTGTGAATTTGTTGTTTCCCACAGTCCTTTCCTCAGTGGCCTACAGGAACGTACACACGGTCCCTGTCCCCAAGCCTCTGAGGCTGTTCCCCTACCTCCCCTGGTCTGGGTTCTGTGCTGGGCATGCTGAGGGGTGTCAGGGAGGAGCGAACGCCAGGCCCGGGCCGGTGCCCCTTCTGCCTTCTCCCCAGCCACTCGGCCTTCGGATTCCGCACCCGGTGTGTGTTCGGGGGAGATTTTCTAAGAGCTCAGCTGTGAGAGCCCAGAGGCCATTCCTACTGCCTTGGGGCTTCAGTTAGTTGTTCTTCCTTTCCTGCTCCAGGTGCCTAGTGGCTGAGTCTGGGGCTAAGCTGAGAAGTCACAGCCTTTGGCCCGCGGTGAGGTGGGCGGGGGAGGAGGCACTGAAGGCGACAGGCATTTAAAACGCTGAATGTGATGGGGGGCGGGCTGTGACACACGTGCAGCAGGGACCGCGTGCTACGTGGTGACCCCGGGCAGCTGCCAAAGGAGGGGTACACAGAGGGGACTTACTGGCAGGGCGGGCGCAGGGCTGGAGAGCCCACACGGAGAAGAGGCGGGCCCCCACGTGCATGGGCTCTGAGGACGCACCGCGCCTGAAGCAGCACAGGGGCTATGGAGCCACAGGCAGCCTCAGCCCCAGAGGCTGGGCAGGCACAGGCAGTGCTGGCGGGCAGGAGCGGCGCTGAGGACACCCCTGCCCTGGGGCACCTGGAAAGGAAGACATTGGTACAAGGGGAGGCGGCGCTGGTTCCTCTGGAAGGCAGAGCAGGCACGCTCCGGGCGACCTCTGGGGAGGTGACCTCAGGGGCCCCCAGGACTCGGTTCCTAGGCAGACAGTTCCATCCCTTCCACAGGCTGTCTGGCCACGGTTCTGCTTTAAATTTAAATTCTCCAAAGCCATTAGCAACAAGCACAGCACGAAGCCTGGAATTGGAAACAAGAGGCTTGGGTGGGGACAGGGATCGAGGAGCAAAGGAAAAGCCCTGCACTCAGGAGGCTGCTCTGCCCTGTGAGCTGGGCACGTCACTTCCACTTGGGCTCAGTTTCTTGATGTGTAAGTGCGATGGCACCAGGTTTCCAAGGCTCTCTCTGGTCTGCACTTTCTAAGGTTGCGGGGGTGGTGCCCCAATGGACAGGGTGCCGAGGAGAGAGGTCAGGTGGGGAAGGCCCACATGATACTCACCAAGCCCTGCAGGAAAACTTGCAGAGAGGGGAAGGCGGGAATGGGGAGAGCGGAAAAAAGGTGTCGCAGCCTCTCCCCAACCCAAACATCCCATCCAGAACTTTCTGCAAGAATGTGTGTGGGGGTGATCCAGAGCACCCAGAGTGCAGCACAGACTCCTTTCCTGCCATGCAGCGGTAGCCACGGCATAGAGCTGGGGCTTCCACCGCCACTAATGTTGCATGAAGGCTGTGACATGCTGCCACAGCAGAGCCGTGAACTTGAAGAGACACCTCCACTTCCGAGAGTAGCAGCTTAAGACGGCCAACGTGTCCTCTCTACTCCCGGCCATGCGCCGGCACACTGACGTCTTTCAGAGTTGATGAACATTAACACAAAGCAATTAATGATGCAATGCTTGGGGAGCAGAGAGGTGGTGTCTCTGCAATGTCCCTGGGTCTCGCTGTCAGCGGCCGGTGGGAGTGGGCAGGCGAGAGGTGGGCAGCACAACCCCCTTCCCCTGCTCCCAGAGCAGCGTGGCTCCAGTCCCCACTGGATCGTTGCTCCTAATGCATCATCACCTCCAGCCCAGATGACTCCTGTCCAACCCACCAGCCGACTGTTCTCCAGAAAACCTCTTTTCTGACATCCGTGCATGGGCCCAAGCCAAAGCCCAAGGAGGGCCTGGCAATCAGGCCCAGGTTGGCAGTGACAACAGCGGCCAAGAAGCTCCCGGAAATTGAGGGAAGGCCCGAGCAGTGTGCGAGATGAGTGAGATGGCTCAGCCAGAAGCCCAGGGCTTTTCTCTCTCTCCTAGAGTGCCTCAGGGATGAGGGGTGGGCTAACAGGGGTGGGGGTGCGGGGTGTGTGTGTGTGTGTGTGTGGCAGCTCGGGTCCTGCCTGGGGCCAAGGGGCAGCCAGGGCCATCAGCATCCTCGAGTCTGCCGGGAAATGCAAACCTGCTGACTGCAGGCCTTCACGAGCGGTAACACAGTTTACAAACTGACGCAATCTGTTCCTCTGGTGCAGACAGTAAGGGAAGCAGACTGTTCCTCTTCCCCGGGAAATGCAAGCTAGAGGGAGATTTAACTCCCTCTTCCCCAAGGTTCATGCAGGGCAGGCGGCTGGGTCAGGGGTCCCTCATCCTGCCTCCAGCCCCTGTCCGGGGCACTGCTTCTGCGTCCTTTCCTACAGGTTTCCTGGGCCAGAGGCAGTCTCTGCAACACTGAGACTGGGGCATGCCCAAATGGCCCACCTCCTCCTCTGCGCCTTGGCTGATGGGGAGAGGAACAGTTCCAGCCACAAGAGCAGTGAGGACTGCTGTTCATCAGGTGCCCCCGGACAGCACGCTCCCAAGGCCAGCCAGAGGACCTCAGGCTATACCTGAACCCTGAGTTGGGGTGACAAGACGACTGGCCTTTTCTGTCAGAAGAAATCAGTGTCTGGCCTATGGAGTAACTGCATGAGTTTATCAAATAAATCTCTGACCTTGTCTCAAAGACCAAACGTTGTCCAATATGGGCAAGTGTGATCGCCAGTGGCCCCTTTGCAGGCATTTGTGCCCCGTGACCCCAAGACAGGGGCATCTGCTCTGCTGACCTCAGCTCGCAGGCCTCTTTGCCGCAACTGCTGTGGGTTTCTATGGAGACCCACACTTGCCTTTAAAAAGCACTTACGTGGGCCTCCGTAATCACTTCCCCTTCCATCATTAACCTGACTCTAGGTCACACTGTCTTCTGCTTCCTCAGGCACCTATTTTTGTCAGTTATGAGACAAAGCATGTCTATCATCACCCGGCCGATTCCCTTTCCCCTCAGCGTCTCCCTCTTCTCTATGAGTATCTGCCCATTGTAGAAACCTTGCTTTGACTGCATCCCATCCAGCTGCACTGAGGAGTCTGCTCAACTCCCTCTGACTTCTGTGTCTCAGGGAGCTGGCTGCTGCCGCTGAAATTCCAATGTAACTACCACTTCCAAGGTCACTCAAGAGCTCTTAATTGCCACTTCAACACCTTCTTCTAAGATTTCACTGTGTTTGACCTTTTGAAGGGTCAGACAAAGCTAAGCACCCACCTAACAGTTAGAAACTTTTTCAGGCCTCTGTGATTCCCCATCTGTTCTTCTTCTCCCTGCTCTTTGTTCCAATTGTGAATTCCTTCCCAAGGATGTGCCCCTGGAATCTGCATGTTCCCTGAGGGCCATTCCAAGCTATAGACAGCTCCCCTATTTCATCGCTCTCCAAGTGACATGACACCACAACTCTGTTTCCAGTCCAGACCTCTCTGCAGAATTTAGCTCTGCCAGATAAAGTCTGCGCAGAACACGACCACCTCCCGCCTTCGCTGTGAGTCGGCTCTGCCCACTGCCATCCCTACCTCAGCCGGCACCTCAGGCAGCTTCCCTATCACCCTTGACCCCTTTGCATTTGCAGTCCCCAGGCCGCACTGACCTACTTCACAGATGTCTCCTGAACTCCTCCCCCCTTCCTTATCCTCACTGTCACTCCTCGAGGAGTTCAGGTCCTAGCTTAGGGGAAAGGTCCCCTCACTGGCATCTGTGCCACCAGCCTTGACTCTGCTTAATGGTCCCCCTGCAATGCTGCGTGTGGCCTGTCACAGGCAGTCCAGCTCCATGACCTTGAGTGTATAATTTAACCTCTCCAGATCTAGGTTTTCCCTGTTTGTCAAACGGCTAAGAATGGTACCCACCTCAAAGGGTTTTACTGAAGGAAAACGACAGATTCAAGTTAAGTGCTCAAGAAGTCTGGCATTCCATATGTGCTCAATAAATGATTGTGGCCACTTTACAAAAAAAAATCCCAATCTGATCACGTTTTCCTTTGCTGAAATCCTTTTTTCTCTGCTCAAGTTAAAATTCCTCAGCACAGTTGAGTATAAGCTCCTTGGAACTGGGGTGTTGCTGCTCTCAACTGCTCCCATTCTGGGCCTCAATCTTTTGCTCTGCTTATGCCAAATCACCTCCGACCCCACACACGATGCGTGGCTCCAGGCCTCTGTGCATGCACTTCCTTTGGCTGGAATGCTCCCTCCTGTTACTTCACCTACAAACTCCTAACCCACCTTTCCATTAAGACCCTACACAGATGTGATTTCACTTGAACCGCTCCATTGTTTACCTAGGTAATGCTTTCCCCCACAGGACTCTGCTCATACCCCTAGAATTGCAGTACTCTAATGGGCATTTATTAATGGTACCTCATTAACGGCACATGGTAGACATTCAATAAATAGATAATGAAACATAAAAGGTCCTAGATTCTCCAGATCACCAACAGTGGACTAGGAGAAAAAAAGTTCCTGGAATGAAAAACTGTCTTTGGGTAATCCTTGGCACCAAACTGACTGGAAAAGGCCTGTTTCGAGAACCCTCCTAGTGACAAAAGCCACCTTCAGTCACTGCAGCCAACACCGATGCCTCAGAGGCGCCCCGTCATGAGCAGAAGGGGCTGTGCCGAACATGGCTGGTGCAAGGATGGAGCCTCTATGTATCCACGTGTGCACACAGGCAGCAGCTGTCTCCACACACCTCCCACCTCCATCCCTCAGCACCAAGGGGTGATGGGCAAAAGTGGATGTGCAACAGCTCGAGGAAGCACTCGGAGGATGGCACAGGCCCCCACAACCATTGTCCAGTGCTAAATCCTCTAAGCCAAGGGTTAGGTGTGCTGGCCAGGCTGCAGACACCTGAAGTACCATGTGAGCATGGGGCTGAGGAAGTCTTCAGGTAAAAGTCACCCCCCCCCCCCCCCCCCGGTGCTGGAAGGTGCCAGGCCCTTCTAGAGCAGGGGAACCTTAGTCACTTCAGATCTGGGCTATGGCCATGGGGACACTCAGAAGCTGCCAGGACAGGGTAGGCACGTCCGATGCTGGGGAGAAGGGACACAGAGCTCCTTCCCATCTTTCACGATCACCTGGTCTTTTGACAAAAGGGACACAGGCACCGATCCTTGCTGCAGGCCCCAAAAAGGCATCAGAGAGAAAGACCTGCACAAATAAAAATTCTATACTTGCAGCAAGGGGCCAGGCAATGCATTTATTTTATTGAACTGAATATAAGAAACAACAACTTCAACACATAAACACGGAATGTCCATCCCTGTGGAATAATGTCAGGTCAACAGCATGACACAGCTGAGGGCACTGAGCTCTGAAGGAGCACTGTCACCGGAGGGAGACGTGCCACCTCTCACCACCAGGCCAGCTGAGAAGGTGCGACCGCACCTGGGGCTCCTCTTAGTAATTCCCCGCCTTGCACTCACGAGCACCCTTCCTTATGTCTGTCCTGCCTTCACGTGCCAAGCAGGAAGCCTGGCACAGGCCTGCTCCCATCTCAGGCTGGGCACTGTGCTCGACACCAGGGAGGGGCACCCTTTTCTGACCTGTAGGAAGGCAGTGCCATGGGCTGCCAGCACATGCCGGGATTGGCCCCAGAAGGTGCCATCCTCTCCTCCACCCCACTGAGGAGCTGCTCTCTTAGGTGCAGCAGAGAGGAGCTGGGCATTTTGGGGGTGAAGGGGTCCAGAACAGGCCTCCCTGAGATGTGCCACCATGGCATGTGAACCATATTGGACCCCGTTTACCTCTGCCTGAAGAGTTGAGAGTGGGCGTCTTGCCTATAACCATAGTCATCACCAGAAATAGCGTTATGACCTATCTGTGGGCAGGGCAGACACCTCAGTGCAGAGCATCTACCGTTTTTGCGCATGCTTCTCCCCTCCCCCAGAACCCTGAAGGAGCCTCCCCTCATTCTTAGCTTAGAATGCCATATACACCTCACTTTAACTTTCTGTCTCTGCACCTTACATGCCTATGGGGTCTCTGATGAGCTCGTGTATTTGGGGTTCCTTTATGTAAGTGTGCAATTAAATTTGGCTATTTTCGCTTGTTAATCGAATTGGTCTCATGTAGATTTAATTGTCAGGCCAGCTGAAAGAACTCAGGACGGCGGAGGAAACCTTCTTCATCTCCCAAAGGGGACTCTGGCCACGTCTGGTGCATGTTCCCAAACTGTTTCACACCGGCTGTAACAATGAGGAACGTAAAACATCCTGGGACGATGCAGGGCCCCGGTAACGATGTCTGCGAGTTCTAGCAGTGCCAGTGGGCGAGGGCTGTTGTGGGCTCACCCTTCCGGTGCGTGGGAAAACTGGATTTTTGCTCAATAGGACCTGGAGGGCCCGCGATCTCTCAAGCCCTTCAGTGATGCAAAGAAATGCCTGTGGGTGACAGCCACCCCTTAGAAGGTCTGAGCACGTACAGGTGAGGCTGAGATAAGCGTAGCATGCCAGAGGCCACATTGGCCTGTTAATGACCCTGGTCCGTGCCCTCTTCTGTGGGTCGAGGCTGGGCTCCCTCACTGCTGACTTTTCACTGCTAATGGCCATTAAAATATGGCACTGCTTACACTGTAAGAGCAAGGCTCTCATGCGCCGCACACCCTCTCAAACTCCCAGGCGGGGCTGGAGTCAGTGACCAGAGAGAGGCTGGGAACGACGGGCAGGGGCGGCCAGGGGCTAGCATAGGCATTCTGATCACACTGTGACCACGGTCCCGCTTCTTCCTCCACTGGACCCGCCACCCATGGCATGGGCTCTAGATGCTCTTTGGGGGTCTTGTAATCGGTGCCTGCAAGTTCTCAAAGCCACCAGAGTGAGGTCACAGGCAAGAGGTGGAGAAATACTAAGGCAGCAGAGGACACTGTGTAGGCTGGGTCAGCAGCCTGGTTGTTGACGAGACTGCCCATCCTCTCGACAGGTGCCAGGGTTCCATTAATCACAATTACTCCTGTCTCTCCCATTTCAACCAAATGTCCCAAATACAATTCAGCTTAATGAGGTCCCAGGAGCCAGTGGGACCTTCAACCCTACTATTTGCCCAGGTTGATTTTGCCCTGTTCTCGGCAGGGGGCAGCTGTCCAGTGATCCCCCACATGGGGCCAGGTGGCCTCCTGTGTCCTGCCGCACCCCTCAGATTGGTTGCAATAAGCAGAAATCCCGATACCTGCTTTGTGCTCCACATGGGGAGTGCTCCCCCAAGGCAGGCATGCTCTGAAAAGGAGACAGGAAATAAAGATGCTCAGCGTCGCTGGTTAAGATTTCCCAGAAGTCAATTAAGAATCCCTTTGACTCTTGAGGAAGCACAGTGAACCTGACCCTTGCCTGAGCTTGGCTGCCTGTTTAAGGCTCTTCTGTTAGAGGACAGCTTGGCCGCAGCTACTGCTGTCAACACAGCTTCTCCCACGGCGGACCTCCTGCCACTGTGTCCTCGGAAAACTGCTCGGAGACCCCTCCCCCTCAGTGTAAACGTCTGACTTCCCTGAACACCGTTCCAAGGTGCTCTCCCTCGCCGGCTGCTCGGAGCCACTGCCTGGCGCCGGCGGGCAGGAGAGCAGAGTGGGAAGCGTGGGAAGGGAAAGGGCAGTGAGTGGGGGCTGACGCTGACGCACGTGCTCACAGGGACGCCCCGGGAGGATGGCAAGAAAGAGAAGGGGTGAGAGGATTCTCAGCATCTCGTCTCTTCTAAGAGAAAGTGTGGAAGATGCTCCCCACAGCCCGATCTTGCCAACCTCATTTCCTCTAACTCCCCGCTTCAGGGGCCCTCTGTTCGGGCCCAGCTGAGCTGCCTAGGCCGCCCCCTGGAGCCCTGCCAGCCCCCGGGGCCAGGACCTGCGTCACGGCTGGAAAAGCCAGATCAGCAGCAGCCCCGGCTCTGCCGAGGGGGGCCCCAGAGGTGACGGAGCCGCCCAGAGGCCGGCCTGTTCATTCACCGGCAGGCACTCAGGAAGTGTCTGCCCAGGACTGCAAGACTGAAAGCCCGAGAACTGTTCCCAGGGGCAAGCGCACACCACGGTGTCCTCCAGGAAGCCTTCCCTGATTCACCCTTCCTGGCAAACAACTCCTATCCCAGTGCTCACACCTGTCCGAATCAACTTGTTCTGTTACTCCGTTACCCTTTAGGTCACGCCACCCCAGTGAGGCTGGTGGCTGTTTCTTTTGAATGCACCTCCTGGTTCCCCAGCCCAAGCACAAGCAGGATTCTAGGCAGCGCCGGAAGGGGCTTGAGGGAGGAGGGTCGTGGACGCTGTCCCACACGTGGCCGTACCCCTGCTGCCATCAGAGCTTCCCTAACGTGGATGGCGTCCAAAGCCAGGCAGGCAGCAGCAAGTGCAGGCGGGAGTCACAATGGGGTACAGTGCACCCTGCAAGGGGAGAGCTTTGTGGCTCAGCTCTGCCTCTCTGGAAAGATCCAACAGGACGGGAGGCCCAGGGATGCCCAGTGGAGCTGGATATGGAGATAAAAAGCCCAAAAATGGTTAGGAGTCTTCAAAATGGGCAGACAAATGCTGAAGGAACCGAGATGTATAAAGATCATTAAGGTAGGGACAGAGACCTGGGACTTCCTGTAACCACCCAAGCGAGGACCAGTTATTTGCCATCTACTGAGTAGAAAAGCCTTGTAATTAGGCACTGCAGTAGATGCGAATGGAGAAAAACAGCTTCCGTTCTCAGAGAGCTTAAGACTGAGTTGAGAAGACATGATGAAGTCACACGGCATCAACAGTGACAAAATGCCTTATAAGGCACACGGCCACGGAGTGGTACTACAGACAGCAAGCACCAGAGGAGTTCAGAGCACAGAGCCAGCTCTGAGGGCTGGGGAGCTGGTCAAGCCTGCAGGGAGGGGTGGGGTGGCACATCACAGGTGCGGGCAGGGCAGACCCAGTCCAGCACACGGAGTGGCCTGGGCCCTGCTTTGGACATAATGCACAACTGGGAGGGTGGGAGTGGGAACACACGGAATTGCGGGACAGAAAGGGAGTCTGAGGTCAGGAGGTGCAGGCAGACAGGAGAGGGTGCAGAAGAGAACAAATGAATGAATGAGAGCAAGCAGAGGTCAGCAGGAGGTGTGGGTAGCTCAGGAAAGCTCAAGAGGGCTGCTGACCTTGAGGATGGGACAGGTTAGAGCCCGGCCCTACTTGCACACAGCTCTGAGAGATGAATCAGGGGATGGACTCCACATTCTCTGCAAGGTAGGAAGGAAGGAAGGAAGGAAGGAAGGAAGGAAGGCAGGCTAGGAACCTAAACAAGATGAAAAAAATCCTGTTACAATGAGGGCCTGGAGGAAGGACAGGGAAGAAATGCGAAAGCACAGTGGGAGCTCATTAATGGACCATGCTGATGGAGTCGGGATGCACAGAGGGAGACAAAGGACTCAGAAAGAGGGGAGAAAGGCTAATGGCCCAGCCTTTAGCAGGCCTGGGCAGTAGCCTGAATTTTCACTCCTTCCCTGCATAAAAGACCAGCAAAACGCTTTGCATCTAGTCGTACTTACATCCACCTGCCTCGATGCCAGAATTGTCTCCTGATCTGGGGGACTGGTATAGTGGTCACCAGTGAATGCTCTGGAGCCAGATGACCTGGGTTCAAATTCGGACTCTCATTTAATAACTCTGGGCGAGTTATTTTAAGACTGTGCTTCACTTTCTCCAAACTGTTAACGTGGGGTATTAAAAGTGAACACCCCCTGCCAAGGAAAACGCGAGGTTTAAATGAGTGACACATAAAACCCTTGGATGCCTGGTACACAACACGCACTCAGTAAACACTGGCTCTTCTAATTGGTTAGGCACATAGAGACCAGAAACATCTTTTGAGTGTACGTAAGTCTCAAAGTGACTCAACTCTGGTTCTCTAAGGAAAAAAATTACAGGCCTTTGGGCAATGTAGAGTCCAGCTTGCTTGGTCCCAGCCTTCACAGGGTGCAAGTCCTGTGTGACTTCTAGAAGCAGCCCGGAGCTTTGCTTTGAGAAACAGGAGGGTCTGACTTGAAAAGTGCTGAGCCCTGTGCTGAGCCCTGGCCTGAGCGTCAGCCACTGTCCCGCTCAGCTGGACCAGCAGAGCTTCACCCCTAGAGGGACAGGGGAACCTGCTTCTCCATCTCATCTCCCACAGCCCGTGTCCCTCTGATACTAACTACACGGACCCTTTGCTCGGGGCAGACTGAGCTCTGTGTTCCCCAAGCGGACACTGAAATGTCATGTCTCTTGCACATGCAGTTTGTGACACGGCCCTACTCCCCCAATTTCCATCCCTTCCTCTCCCTTAGTAACAGGTACTGGGGTGGCCTGTTAAAAGACTGCCCCCTCCTTCACAGGTCACACCACTGAGACTTAGCTGGAATTTCTGAGTGGGACTTCTAAGAGAGCATTTGCGATCACTGGGCGGTCTCCCTGTCTTTCGATGTCCAGACTAGAAGGACGACGTCCCTGGACCCAGAAAACAGAATCCACGAGCCAGGAAGAGCTGAGCAGGAAGGTGAAGGGGCGTGGTTCCTGCTGGCACTGGGAGTGGCTGCACCAGCTCAGGACTGCCTGTCTCTGGTCCTTGTTATGAGAAAGCAGTAAACTTTAATCTTGCCCATGCAAGTGCTGCTCTTGTTCATGCATCACCACTGAAGGCAATCCCTAACTGATGCACTGCGATCTCTCTCCAGAATGCATGTCCTCCTGCTGCCCTTGGCTTGGCTGATGCCTATGTATCCTGAACCACTTGGCTTGGGCAGCACCTCCTTCAGGAAGGCTTTCCTGAACCCCCAGTTGTGCTCCCAGAGAATCCTATGAACTGCAGAGCACGTATCACCCTGAGCCTGCCAACTCCTCGATGGCAGAAAACATGGCTTCCTTGACTTTGTGGACCCAACTCCTAGCAGGGTGCCTGACGCACAGTAAAAGGTCAAATACGTGTTTGGTAAATAACCTGAACGGAAAGAACCCAGAAGCCAATCACTAGCACTTATCTATTGATTTGTCTTTGCTTTTAAGAATGCTTGATTCAAAGAACATAAAAAGAAGATAATCTCAGAGAAACAGGGCCTTCCTTTCTTTGATTGCTGTGTCCAAACACAGTCCCTGGCATACAGGATCTAGGGCAAGACGCCTGCTCTCCGGACCTGTCCCCTTTCGGCTGTGTCCTTCCAGCTGTCCCCTTAAACACAGGTTTAATCCCACAGTCGGGACGGGCAGGGGTGGATCATGACTCCTCTAGGCAAGAAGGCGCTGCAGTTTCCATGTCTGAAGGAAAGACCAGTAATTCCTTTTATAGGGAAGAGGGGAGAGAATGGACATTTACTGAGTACCTGCTGTGTGCCACACCCTGAATTCAGTTCACAGACTGCACATTGCCTTAGTTAATCCTCACAACTGCTTTGTGAAGTGGTTATTTTTAGTCCCACTTTATTGTTAAGGAAATGGAGGCTCAGAGAGGATAAAGAACATGTCCAAGGTTACCTGGTGAGTAGAGAAGCCAGAACTTGAACACAGTCCTGCCTTCTGGCAGAGCCTAGCTCTTGTCACTAACCAGCAGGCAGAATGATCTGCTGACAGGCAGGAGTCTAAGAGTTCCAGGCTCTGGCCTGGGGCAAGGAGGCAGGCCGAGGGAGGACAGGGTGGGCCTGGGAGAGGCTTCCTGCAGGCCCTGGCTGCTGCGTCAGTATAAGGGAAAAAAGCTGTTAGCGAAGAGCACTTCCCCTGCGCACAGATCTGCCTGAGCTCACTTCTCCAATGATTCCACGCTGAGCACTCCAGTTAGCAGCGTCCTGGGCTCATTACTCTCTGGGACTTGCTGCATCTATTCTCTGTTGGCTGCTCAGCATGAGCCTGGCCCCGAGGGCGCATCACCTCCCTGAATGCCTGAGAGCCACCAGCCACAACCTCTTCTCTTGGGGCTGCACGGGGATGTGGTCAGTGAGGCCAGGCGACTGCACCACTCCTGTTTCATTCCATCCCCGCTACCCTGGACTCTGCCGAGGCACAGAGCAAGTGCCCAGACATTCTGGGGCTCCAGGGGACACCTTGAGATGGCCGTGGTGGGAATATCGTCAGCCACACTGAGAGGACAAGGACCAGGGAAACTGGTGGAACGGAGCTCCTGGGGCAGGTACACAGGCTATGGAGAAGGCAGAGATCACGGATGAGCCTCACCTGGCCCACATTCCTGCTGATGAACGCCTCCTGTGGAGCCTTCTCAATCCTCCAGCCCAAACAAAACCCACCCGGCTTCCCCGACTAATACCCAAGTTTGTAATTAAAAAGAACACAGAATTGATCGCTGTGGAGATGAGGACATTTGAAACTCATAACCATCCTGCGGGCCACAGATCAGGCAGACATCCTTCCTATTAAAATAACACTGCAGACACCCATCGTATTAGGCTTTCTCCACATGACACGGACACTGTGGGCATGGTTTTCCTGCTCACCTTTCTGAGGACATTCATCAGCCCATTCTGTGTCCTGTGCTGAAAGCAGCCTCAGAAGTCCAAACCGCTGAGCGGCAGGAGCAGTTTCAGTCTCTGTGCTGCCGAAGCGAGCACAGCAGTAGTTTTAAATTAAGCATTCCCGGGTGTAGGTGGGCTCAGGCAGTGATGGAGGTCGCAAGGCAGGCAGGCGGGCGGGATTTAGTGCCTCCAGTGGGGGTGGGGGGTGGGGAGGCTGAGGAGCATCTGTGGTCGGGATCAAGCAGGGATGGAGGAGAGGGCAGGGGGTGAAGAAAGAAGGCCACGGACGAGGGATTGAAAAGCTTTCTGGTCAAAGGGCCAGACACTCCACCTGACAACACGAAAATTACTGGAGACTCTGAACCACCACGAACGCCAACCTCCGTGCAAGGCATAAATACCGGTGTGGAAGAGTGTCTGTGGGAGGTGGGGCCTTGGGAGGAAGTCAGCCAGGCACCTGTGCCTCCCTCCACCTCCCTTCGGCGCAGACAGGTCCACAACTCCACCGCTTCTGGCTGGTTCTGTGTCACTGGCTCATACCCCTATAGACAGGACGGCAGAGACTACAGTCTAAAGGCTTGTCCTGAGGTCACCTTGAGGCAGAAACGTCCTTCCCAGCCCTCTCTATTCCTCGTCCCTGGAGGGCTGTGTAGAAGGCCCTGAGGCCTGTGGTCCATGGAGCGCTGAACAAGGATGCTTGTGTACATGTTGCTGCTACAACTGACCACCACTTGGGGGTCACTCACTCGGCCCCCGAGAGGAGGCCCAGGGGACTGCTGATGACTTGCTGACAGCGGCCTTACCGGTGATCAGCAGTGCAGGACACAGGCAGCAGCAGGCCGAGCTCTCTGGGGCCTGTCCCTGGCACCAGCCATCCCCTTTACCTTGGTTTATTTCTTTTATTAGAGCAGAGTGGCTCCTGTGTGAGGGCAATAAAGCTTTGTCTGCTGCACTCTGTGAGCCTGGGGGAGGGGAGAGCTTGGCTTGCTGTTGTGGGGCAGTGTGGGGCCAGGAGGCCCAGGCAGGGGCTGGTTGCCCAGACACATCCCAGGACCGCAGTAGCAGAGAACAGCAGAGATGCCTTCCCGAGTCTGAACCAATCTCTGGCTTTTCCCCAGTCCCCTATTCACCCAAGATCTCCATCCTCTACTCATTGGCTTTACAACCCATTCCCCTTCCCCCCAAAAAAAACCAATCTTATTTTTCTCAGTTTGCTCTATGTTCTACCTTCTTGCTCCTGGGCTTTCCCCTGACACCCCCACTTCTGTCTTCTGATCAATTTTATGTTCTACAGTCTTCTAGCTAGTGCGAGAAAAAATATTACCTTCCAAAGTGACTGGCCCCCTGCAATAAGAGTGGCATTCCAGACACAGCCCATCGGGCCGGGCTCTGGACAGGAGATGGGTCTCGTCTGATTTCCGTTGACGGACGAGTTGTGTTCAGCAAACAGCCCAGCATGCGGCTGTCACTCTGATGCTGAGCTCTGACAGCCATCGATCAGGCTGCAGCATGAGCATGCAGATGCACACACAGGCTCTGAAGACAGTTGTGTCGGGGCCCCAAAGGTGACACCCTCTCAGTGGCTGCTGCCACAAAGACTGCACCAACAGGGAAAAGGTGACAGGACAGCGCCTACTCCAAATACCCCTTCCTGGGAGGAAAGATGTGCTGCGCCAATGAAGGGGGGTCAGCAGAAGGGGGACGGCCAGATCCAGCCCTGAGGGACAGGCCGCCAGGATGAGAGCTTATTCTAGGTAGAAAGCCACTGGGCGCAGGCTGGCGCCAATGGCCTGTGACCTGTGAGCCTAGGAAGGGCCGCTGGGAACACTCGCCTGCCCTCCCCGTCCAGCAGCTCCCCGGTGCCTGATGCTGCCCCCAGGAAGTCTGAGGGAATTACAGTGCACGCCATCTGAACCGAAGGCCACCTTAGTCCCCCACACCTCATTGCACGTGTCCTCTTTATACCTTTGGGGGATGACCAGCTTCTACCCAAATATTCCATAACAGGGACTTCTCCACTTCACCGAGACAATTTCGTTCGCTGTTAGAAAAGTCCTCTTTCAAGTTAAAGCCCACCAGCCTGCACTGCTCCTACTGGTCTAAGTTTTGCAGTCTGGAGCAATTTGGAATGAATCGATACCCTTTCTTACTTACCAGCAGGTGCCATCAGGGCAGTCAGCTCCTAGGGCTGCTTTGAGGATTACAGGAGAAAAGACTCATTTATGAGCGACTAACACGGATTTAGCGAGTCCCCAAACACGTTCGCTCCCTGCCACCCTGTGTGCAGCAGGCTTTCACACTATTCAGGTTTACCCTGTCCCTTCTTCCCAGCCCTCATGGCTGCCGTCGTCCCTGGACTGGGTCCCACATCCTATACCACCCGTGCCTCTGAGGAACGGGCCTCCACATGTCAAGAACTCTCTGAAACACGCAGCGCACAGCACAGAACACAGCACCCCCGGTGTTGCTTAAGCAGAGCTTAGTCATTACCTCCTTCGATCTGTAATATTTCCTCTATAAATGTCGTTTTTATCAACCACTTCATGCAGGTATTAGTGTACAGGTTGTAGTAAACAAACCCCCCAGGGTAATTTTCAAATAAACTGCCATCATGCTAGGTCACCTTCATCTTATAATCATGTGACTTTTTTTATTTTTTTTAACTTAAACACAGGACTTGGCGTTTGCTACAACTGGTAACTCACATTTCACATTGTAAGGTGCAGCCCATCTGAGTTACGTGTAAGAAACTCTGAAACTCAACATTCTTTTGTGTTCTAACAGAGCAGTCTTGTTCATCTCGAATGTGGTGAGGATGTCTTCTGGGGCTCTGCCTAAATCTCAGGAAGGCAGACAGACCTGGGGCAGAAACTTAAACTTGCACTGTGGTTCCAAGACACCCTGTGTGTAAGGACGTGGTGTGTGCTGTGGAGAAGGGAAGCCCCCTGAGGGGCCTGTGGGAAGGACAAGGTCTGAATTCTACCCTGGGGTCGGGAGACCCAGACCCCCCTTCGTAGTTACCGTACTGCAGGCTGTCAGGGACGTGAAACTCCTGCCATTTCCATGGACAGGAGGTGT
Source organism: Lyroderma lyra (assembly GCA_004026885.1). NCBI lineage: Eukaryota > Metazoa > Chordata > Mammalia > Chiroptera > Megadermatidae > Lyroderma > Lyroderma lyra. Next base: position 359,527 of record PVJL010000155.1, on the reverse strand, counting down.
TTGGGGACAGGCACGGGCTTGGGAGAAGCGTCTGAGCAGGGCTTAGAGACCTCCAGGACATAGCGCTCTCCTCAGCCGGCAGCTGACTTGGCTCTGACCCTGCCCAGAGCCCCTCTTTTGGGCAGCTCTGCCTCTCTCCTTGGAACAGTGGTTCTCTCCAATAATTGCAGAAACTCTCTGGGGAAGGCTGGCTGGGTCACAGGTAGACAGCTGTGGGAATGCAGAGAAGGAGCTTGGCACCAGCACAGAAAGTGGATTTGCAGGCGACATGATAAATGGAAGAGGGATTTGGGCCCGAAGACCAGGGGAAAATGGAGGGAGGCAGGACCAACAAATCCACCAGGAACCTGAGCTGGCCCCTGAGGGTCAGGGTGGGACTCGCCTGCAGTCCCATACCCCCTGGAGTTTTATGTGGCAATAAGCCCCCCTTCTGGAAGGCTCAGCAGCCCTGCTATGGTGCAGTAACAGAACTGCTCTCGTCAGTGAGGGCAGAACCTGCAGAGGCTTTCTGGGTGGGGGAACTGGCGTTGTAAGAAGGGGGTATCTGGGGACAGAGCTAAGGACACCTACGAGGTGTGTGTGGGCTCTCCTTGTACCTTTCAGGACCGTCTGGGTCACACTGATGACTCAATTTGTGTGTAAATGATGTAAAAATGGAGTCAGGATTGCTAAAAAACAGTGGTTTTTGCAAAAATTCTGTCTCTCCATAGAGGCATTCAAACACAAGAACGCTCCACATGTAAAAAAGAATAAGTGGAGAAAGAAAAGGTGCATTTCTGTCAACTTCTGACACACACGCACATGTGCACACCAGCTCTTGGTTCGGCTTTCTTGTGAAAATCCGCGGGACCTGAGGCTATCTGCCGGGGACACAGGGTGTCCCTGAGGCCAGTTCTTGATACAGAATGCAGTGATTTATGTATGTATTTACCCCGGCCTCCCTGGTGTCAGTCAAGCTTTCATTTGATGACCCCAAGACATTGGCTCAGAACCAACCACTTTCACACTGACATCACCTCCAGAGAGCCACTGTCCCCCGACCTCACCATTCTCTCTCTTCCCACAATTCGGGGCTCACTGACACTTTCCTCCCATAACTCTACTTACTAATACACCCCCACTTTATGGATGAGGAAACTGAAGGTCAAGTGCCTTCGGCCTAAGGCCATGTAACCAGAAAGTGGCAGGGGCTGAATTCAAAAGTGGGTCTCTGTTTCTTGAGTCCAGCCACCTGCTGCCCAGACACGTCATTACATCATTATGGCTCAAAGCTCCTCAAATCCTCTGGTCTCATCAGTGAGCTCAGAGTGATGGCTGGTTACAGTCACATGGACCCAAGAGATAAGGGAAGGAAGACAGGGTACTGGTAGGCCCTGGGTCAGAATGGCATCTAAAAAGAAAACTGCCCTCCTTGGCAGCTCTTGGAGGAACAGGGAGAGCTCAGGGGAAACAAGCTAGGTGGGAGGCGGGGCCAGGAAGAATGCGGGGCTGCCAATCAATCACCGAGCCCTCGCGTGTTCCTGTGACCGCAGGCCTGGTGGAGAGGGAAGAAGGAAACAGGCTGCGTGCTGAAATGCTGCTGCCTTTGCTCCTGTTAGGGTGGCAAAGAAAAAGGGACAGAGAGCAAAGACCAGGGTGGGGTTGGGGGGAGGGAGCGGACTGGCAGCAGTAAAGGTTCTGGCCCTACACGCACCCCAAGAATCACAGGGCCGTAGTCTCTGAGGCTGCTCCTCAGGAGCTCCCCAGGCTCTGACCTCCGAGCCTCCCCAAGGCCTTTCTCTCTGGACAGATGTGCACAAGCGCGCGTGAGCGGCCGGAGGAAGGACCTGCAAACCAGAGCGCAGCCTCCCAACAGCGCTCGGCGCTGAGCCAGGGCGGCGGGCGTGCAGCGCGGGGTGGTTAGCACTGCGTGTGGGGAACTGCAGGTCTCCAACGGCACACGTCTGGTAGACATCGCTCTCCATCGCCTGACGTTACCCCTCTCCTAATAGCTCTCTGCCCCCCACCCTGCCCCCATGATCCGGGCAGCTCCCTCCCTCAGCCCTGCAGTGGGCCAGGCACCACCGGAAGCTTTGTCGGTGGCAACGCCTGCCTGCCTTCCCTCCCCCCTCCCCTCCCCTCCGAAGGCTGTTACGAAACAGCCTGGTGTTTCCCCTGTTCACCTCTCTTTCCAATCAGTGCTAATTGAACCACTTAACTCAAAGACAGTAACGTTTGTTGTTTCAAACCGTTAGGACAAGCGTGCAGTGGCAGCATCATGCACATGGCCTGCTGGGAGCAGCAGCACATGCTCACACGCGAACATGCTCACCCGCTCACTCAACATGCAAACACGCACACAGCTAAGAGCTCCAGGAGAAATGCGGCCAAAGCGCAGTCAGCAAGTGTCAGCCTGTCTTTCTCAACAGGGTTTCCTCACTTAAAAAAATAAAAAATGAAAACCCACTGCCAGTTCTAATTCAGGGCCTGGGAATGGCAGCTGGGGTCGCACCCTCGCCAGCCCAGCTCCTGCCTCCTGTGTTCTCTGACGCTCAGAAAAGGACAGTGGAGACATGCAGACCTCAGGTCCCCCCACGCCTGGCAAGTAGAATCTTTATGGGAAGAGGTAAGAGAGGGGAAAAGGAACAAGTATTCCCCCAAATGCTCGTGGGGGTTCCTCTGGGCTCCTCTGTCTGTCATAAAGCAACAGCATTACATAACAGAGAGGTCCACCGAGCACGAAGGTTTGACGGTCCCAGAAAGAGCATCCTTTCCCACAGCTTCAGCACAAGCCCTGAAAGGCCCCAAGAAAATGGGAGGAGAGGGCTCAGGAGGAGCAGAGTTCCAAGGCAAGGACAAGGGATGTGAGCTGCGCCACGCTGTGCTCCAGGTCTTGGTGAGGACAAGGGAGAGGACAAAGAGCACCAGGAAGAAGGGGGAAGGATGACAAGTGAGGACAGGGATAGAAGCACAGGAGCGGATGGGGGAGAGTGACCCCAGACCAGACTGATTTTAACACGTTGGGCAGAAGTGTGGGAATGTATTTTTAGTGACTTAAGACAATGAGTGGAAAGAGCTCAGGGCAGGTGACAGGTCCCTGAGTTCTAATCTCAGCTCTGACACTAGTTTGTGCTGGTGTGATTTTAACATAAGACACAGCCACTTCACTTCTCTGGGTCTATGTTTTCTTATCTCCAGATGGGATGGGATTAGATTTCTGAGCTTCCTTCAAGCTCTCAAACACCCTGAGTGCAACCCCTGGCTCTGTGTCCTGAGGCTACACACTCAGTTCCACGCCCTTCAGCACGTTTCTCTCCTGGGGGAACCAGGGCCAAAACTGCTGACTTTTAGGGCCTCTGCTCATCTGTTGAGCCAGAGGGGCCGCCTCCCCTGCCACGGGGTTCCTAGATGATGCCTTCCTCCTTAAAGTCCCTCTGGGTACCATCAAGCCGTATCAGTGAACCAATCGTTCCTGGCTCCCAGAGCACAGAAGAGATGCTGTCAGAATGCAGACAGGCAAATGCCAGTCTGACCTTTAAAAAGTGGAAAAAAGAATGGAACAAAGAAAAGGAAAGATGGTAAATTCCATGAACCACAGGCTAAGAAAGTTAGTTTGTCCTGGACCACATCCCAGAACCAGCTGTTGAAACAGTTCGTGAGCTCTTAGAAAGCAGTGATGGTTAAGAGATGACACATGTTCATGAAGACTAACCTTGTTTCTTTTGTAGATGGGATTACCAGTCTGTAAGACAAGGAGTTGATCATAAACCTGCCTTTCCGAAGAGACTGAGTTATTTCAGGTGGGCCAGTGGCAGAGCACAAAATGACAAACAATTCCTCTGTCAACTATTTTTCAATCCCACTGATGACGTTAAGGAGAGGGTCTGGGCTTCCTGCTAATCCGTCTTCGCTGTCTTCACCAAAAGCGGGGCAGGCCTCAGGCTCAGGGCCTCGTAGGCAAATGGACGTAGCCGGCATTCAGGAACACCGTTCAGTTTTCTCCGTCTTTACTTTTAAGGCTTCCTTTGATTTATGGTAAACGATACATTTCCATTTAGGGGGGTTGCCTTTAAAATAATTAATTTCAGGAAGAACAGAGTGATCTAAAGAGCATTAAGAAAGCAGTATTAGTATGGGGCGCTCGGGTTTGGCAGCAGCACACAGACGGTATGAGGATACCCGAATCTGGGGGACAGCGATGCCTCTGGACAACAGCAGGGACGGGAGCAGGTGGTGGCACTCACGCTGCCTGCGCCGGTGTGCGCTCACCGCGGAGAGGCCCACTGTTTGTGGCTCTGCGGCCGTGACCTTCCCGCCCCCCCGGCACCACCTTGTAACTCTGCATGTGACTCAGGACAATGCTGACCGGTCTAGGTTATTTTTTGTGCCATGACCTCTCTGGTAGTTGAGAGAAACTCTGGACCCTTCTCACAGAATAACTCACACATTTTTAATTGAGGAATAAGTGATATACATTATATTAGTTTCAGGTGTAAACATAATGATTCAATATTTGTATATATTGTGTATTTTTGAAGATATAGAAGTAAACTAACATAAATAAGATTGCAAAGGAAACCAATTATATCAAAACACCTTTTTAGAGATTTTTAAAAACCCACCCAAATCAGTATTTGGTAAATATATGTACTTCTTTATTAACATGCTAAATCATAGGATCAGTAGGTCTAAAAACTGTAATTTCAAAGCAGTGATCAAAATAAAAAATATTTTGAAAATCCTGCAACTATTATGATATAATATAAAAATATTTGTGATTTCTCTTGGAGATAAACTCATAGATACACTGGGTTTACTATGACTTGGTGCTTACATTCATATTCAAAGGAAATGCTACTTTTGACTTAAAGGGCAATAAGATGGAAATTTTTCTCCATCTAAATTCAAGGACCCCTTGAATCCCTGCTATTGGTCAACGATTGGGGGAGGAGAGTTCTCTTTCCTAGTCTCATATAAAAATTCAGGAGTGTAATCCAAATCTGGATAAGAAGATTAACAGGAAGTCAGGTGAGAGACATGTGGGGAAAGTTTTTTTTTTTTTTTTTTTTTTGCTTTTAAAAGAGATGCACAAAATAAGAAACTGTGCTTCCACTGTTTCTGGGGATTGGTGTGTGAGCATGCAATGCCTGGAGCTGTGGCAACCATTCTGCAGCCAAGAGAGACACTTGTGGTGACGCTGAGAGAAGGCACAACAGGAAAGGTGGAGAGAACGAAGGTGCCTGACTCTGACCTTTGGGCCATATCTCAGTTAAATCAACCTGCCCCAGAGTGGGACTTTTTATGTGAGATTTTAAAATCTCCTGCTTGGAAGCTGTTTAACTTGCAGTGTAAAACACCTGTACAGCTGAAAGTAACTCAGGAGGCTTTTCCATTGTTACATATGTCTCTTTTAACCTTCATAACAAAGCCAGGTGACTGGATCCCCTCATATTTCGGAGTCACAGGGGTTGCTTGGTGTCCCAAGCCCACCTCTCCTTTGCTTCCGTCTCTTGGGCTCCTCAGTGTAGAGCAGGAAAGCTCATGAGGCCGACAAGACGGAGGCCCCAGGCACTGTGATGACAGGAGAGCTCTTAGAGTTAGTTAGTTTAGAGCTCTGCTCTGGGTGCAGCGGTGGGGGGTGGGGGGTGGGGAGGAGGAAGTGTTAGCATTTGTGAAAAGTCCATCTAGAAAAGAGGGCACTGCCATTCCAACACAGTTGTGAAGTCAAGAGACAGCCAAAAAGTCTAGGTTTCCAGGTTCTTAGCTGATTCTGATCCAATGACCAGGGCTGATACCATTCCAGTTCTTTAAAAGAGATCCATTTTTCTCCCCTACCATTAGCCCACATTTGCTGCTAGTTTCCATTCTATCAATGTACAAATTTTTCCATTCATAGGCATAAATCTGATAGAGAGCTTGGAGAAGACATCAGATAGACTCTGTAATTATAATCTCTGCTAATCCTATAATCGGGAGCTAAACCCGGGAAGCAAGTAGATTTGTAAAATAAGGATTTTAGGAACTCAGATGGCATTAGCAGGCCACAGAGACTACTGTACACAATGAATGAATGAGACCCATCAATAGAGAGAGAGAGGCATTCCTCTACTCCACAGGAACTACATGGCAAAAGAAAGGGCGGAATAGGAAACATCTATTTACACCTCTGGCGATGAGAGCAAACGCTCTCCTCGAAGGTGTCTTGCATTTGCCATTTCGGACATGAGAGGAGGAATAAAAGGTGGGGAAGAGAGGAGAAAGAGAAGACAAGCCCCTTTCTTTATTCTCAATCCTCTTTTTATTCCCTCCTCTGGGGGAAAGCAATGAATGGTTTCAGTGAGAGCAAGAAAGAATTTTTAAAACAGCATTTGTACATGCATGGGGCTCGTGCAGAAAATTCCTTCCTGACCAGCTCTGAAGGCACTAGTTGCAGAATTTTGCTCACCTGATCTGCTCCAGGGGACAGAAGTCTCTGTGAAATAGGCAGGGCTGCATTTGTCCACAAAGCCTTTTTCTTCACAAGCCCGCCTGTCCCTTTGTGGACGGGATGAATAAACCTTTCTGTGCTACGAATCAGGGCTGTGACGTTCCTGGGCTGCCCTGAGTGGTGAGGTGAATAGCATGCAAACTCCAAGTGTGGCAGCAGGCACCTGAGATGGGCCTGGGAGAAATTTTCCTTGAGCTGAATGGAAATACTTCCCCTGGTTTTCATCTCCTCTAAGTACAGATGTGACAGCACTGAGTCTACGGGGGAGTACCCAAGAGCAGCAACAATTCTGATCCTTTTGGGGACCCAATGTTCCACAGGAAATGCCACTCTGCTAGCTTCTGGTTCCAGATACAACCTCTCTTAGGCCCATGGCCCTTCTTAGAGGCTTCTATTTTACAATAAAATGGGAAAAAAAGTATTTGGTTACGTGGTCCTATTTAAGGGACGCTCTTTAGAAAGTGTTGCAATGTTTAGTGCCAGTACATTATTTATGGTGAACTAAACATGGGCAACCATGTGCTTTGGTCATATTTTTGTTCAAAGTTGGACATAGGCCCTGGATCAATATACTCAAAATAATTAGGGCAAATGAGACACAAAGGACACTTTAACCCTAGCAAAGGGGAAGCCAGTAGGAGAAAAAGCAGTACTGAGAGATGAAAGGACAGGGAGAATGGGTGTCACCTCTGAGACAGATCACATGATGAGACAAAATTCAGATAACCTCTGCGCTTCTCTCAGGAAGAGATGCAGCATAACATGGGGCTGCGGACCAAGACCCCCGCCTGTCCTCTAGGCTCACGTGTGAGGCTTTGGAAAATGCTTCAACACCTACTTAATTCTTCTCCAGTACTTAATGAGCATAGTCTTGCTCATCTAAGCAAGAGGGTCAGGTTATGTGTTTAGAAAACTCATTAATGACAAGTAGCACTCTTAAAGAGACAGACTCAGATGGAGCCATGAGCTGGCGGGGAGCCAACTCCCTAAGGCAGTGAAAATGCAGTGGGATTGATTACTGTGCCGAAGACCAGAGGGGGTCCTGGACTCCCAGCAGATAGAAGCTCCTCCTGATTTCAATTTGATAAAGGATTGACCCTGCAGCTGCCAGAGGTACAGGACCACAGGGTCTCATTTCTGTCCCTTTTCAGACAATAGGAGTAAAAGATGGCTTTCATTGGTCAGGAAATCGAAATGGCTTGGGCTAACACGGGGTCCTACTGGAGATGGACCAGTCCAGCCAAGTGCTGAACCCGGGCTACATCCTTCTCTCCGAGGTTTCCACATAGAATTAGAATGTTCCCAATTTGTTGGTTGACTGGTCTTTTCATACTCGTATCTCTCTTTTGCATGCATACACTTTTTCTTCTTCTTTTAAAAATTCTTTACGGAGCTTATTTGAGCCAATTGAGGACACATGCCAGGGAGACAGATCTCTAATGCCCTCAGCCTTTTCGGAGCAGATACCCGGGCTGGGATCTGGAGGCAGACTTCCAGAAGCCAGGGCAGGAGGGATGGAGCTGAAGGTTCTCCGTGTGCCTGGGATCCCAGGATGGTCTCCTGGCGGGGAGGGATCCCCAAGGGCTGGGTGCCAGCTCCAAAGCACCACCAAGGTGCTGGGCCAGAGAGGCCGCCAAGGGTGGGGGTGCAGGGCAGCCCTTGTCCCGCCCACGCCCATGGACTGCTCACTGACACAAAGAATCCTTTCAGCATTATTGGCTGGCAGCGCTCCTGAGACTTTTTTTTCAGGGCTTGTGCACTGAATGCAAATCAGCAGCCTCACTGGGCTGTCATACAAACTAGGAAGGCAAAATCTGAGAAGGGGATTCATGGCCAGGGCTGGTGCCTGGGGTAAGAGAGGCGAGACTCCAAGCAGCCACACCACCCTTGTGTAAAAACGAACACTCCCTATCAGTTCTGGCCAAATCCAGACCTGTGTGTGAGAGACAGTAAGTGAAAGAGAGATGATATGAATATGAATAGGCAGCTAACAAATGGGAGATTCTAGTTCTTCTCTCCAAATCTGAAGAGGAGCTGAAGGTCCTATCTCATCTGTCCCAGGACACCGCCTTCCCCCCCCCCCCCCCCCCCCCCCCCCCCCCCCACCCTCCGCCCCATTCCTGCAGACATGTGGTTCCCCCCGGAAGCATTTGCAGGCCGAGGCTGGGTAGGTCTAACTCCTGAAGAGCCTCATGTAATAATGAAAAAGTAAGGCAGTATCCAGGAAGCTGCGGTCAGCCAATCCCCACAAGGTCACTGGAGGACTCACAGGGAAGGCAAGGTGGTGGTGGGGGCTCCCGGCTGGCCTCCAGGTGTCCCCAGTGCTGCACCGCCCCCCCCCACTTCTATGGGAAAGGAGCCCATCTTTTTGTCACAATAGCAATTAAGAGACAAAAATTCAAGCCCACATTTCTATTAGGGGTCCTCTAATTCTCCCCAGGCAACTCCTTGCATGAGACAAATCAACCCACATAGCCAGGCCAGTACTGGAAGATGAACTGAGGCCAGGCCAACTGGAACTGGGAGAACTCTGGCCACAGCTGAAGGTGGCAGCATAAACTTGCAAGCAATCAACAAGTTATGCCGATGCAGAAAGAAACGGAACGGAGAAGCAGGCTGGCGGAGAGAAGGCGGAGTGGCGGCGCTCTACAGACTGGGGGGATTGGAATGGCTTGGGGCCACAGAGGCGGCCCGAGAACAAACTGCAGAAAGGGACACAACAGGTTTCAAGACAAATGGAGCAGATTAAGAACATGGATAAAGTTCTATGCTGAACATATACCTTAAATTCAGTCAGAAATCCCCTAGGGTGGGTATGAAAAGTATGTTCCAATCTTGTTCACACTTTCTAAACTGTTTTTCTCTGAAGCAGGGAGTTACTCAGTAAGGGGTCCTAGGACATTCCCAGGGGAAAAGCCCTAAGCCATGTGCCTATTTAAAAAGAAAATCCTGTGACACACCATGGCTGAGGAAAATGGAGTCACTGCCTGAAGAAACACCTCCCTTCCCTCGAGGCAAAAGGGAAAGCAAGTGGTGGCAAAGCTGGACCAGGACCCAGGGCGCTCGGACTCCCGGGCAGTCTCACGGCAGGGGTGTTTGCTTTGGCTCCCTGGAATGTCTTAAATTAAGCCTTTGCTGATGGAGTTCTCTGTTGTTTAATCAGCAGAATGTAGGGACTGACAGCTAAGAGAGAGGACACTGGACAGGAGCTGTGGGGTGCACTCAGTGCCCGGCCGGGGGCCCACTGACCGTGCGGCGGCTCAGGCACTCAGTGCGATATTTATAGCTGCCTTTAAATTCACCCAGCTCTCCACAAAGCGAGGTAATGGGGCGCCCTTTACTGCTGCTAGTGGTGATTGTCCTAACATTCTTTAATTAGCAAAAAGCGTTGGCACAGCCACTTTCAGAGCACTTGATCTCACTGTCCTGGTGTTCCCTATTTCAGGCTCAACAGCCCCCACTCCGCTGGAGAAAATGCACTTTAGCAAATTTGAAAATGACAGACATGTGCGTACACCAGTACAGGTAAGTGTATCTGTGCACCTACACCTTGTCTTCTGCTCTCTCCTCACGTGTCCACAACTGCCAAGAACCGCTGGGCTTTTGTGATGCCTCCATGTACTTTCACTCAAATCTGCCAGCGAGGGGCCAGGAATTCTAAACACAGAGGACTGGAGCAATCTTAAGGTCATCAGGATCTTCCTTAATTCCCAGTATTATAAAAAATAAGCTGGTAAGTTTTAACCTATCTTCAAAGATTTACAGAGTACGGCCAGGGCTATAGATAGGCTAACAGGGAGGAACGGTTCTTACACAAGTCAAAGAACGGTCCTCTTTCCTCTGAAACCATTAATTCACTATTCTGATCCAGGGACTGGACACAGGATGGGAAGGGCCTCTGCTCTCAGGGGCGTGCAGCACGCAAACACAGGTGATGGCAAATAATATAAGAAAATCAAACACGGTGAGGTGACTGTGACCAGTGGGGCTACTTTAAACAGAGGAGTCGTGGAAAGTCTCTCTAAAGGGACCTGCTCCAGGAGCCAGCTAACTACCTGAAGACGTGGGGGAAGAACATTCCAGGCGGAGGAGACCACCAAAGCCCTGGCGGGGGGGAACCGGCCTAGGAGTATTCTGAGAAAAGAAGAGCAGGATCGTTGAAGTGTAGGGACCGAGGCGGAAGATGGCAAGCATGAGGGTGTGGGGCAAAAAAGACAGATGGCTTAGGGCCTGTGGTCCACGGTTAGCAAGTCTGTCGTGATGTGAACTGTGAAGGAAAGACACTGGAGCATTTTAAGCAAGTCAACAACCTCATCTGACGATCCCTTTCGAGGCTATGAAGAATAGACTGTGGAAGGCAAGAGAAAACACCCATGTCTTGAATAGGTTAATTGTTTAGCTGTGAATAAATGGGCTGTGGTTATATAAGATGTTAACGTAAGGGGAAGCTGGGTGAAAGGTACATGGGAACGATTTTTTACCTTTCAGTCTAAAATTATGTCAATACTAACTGTTAAAAACAAACAAACAAACAAATAAAAAACCTCATAGCTTGAGTGAAGAACTGAAAGATCTACATTAGGTGCCATACCAAGAGCAGGTAAGTCCTGAAAAAAAAGTGATGAAAAACATGGATTCTCTCAATAATTGACTTTGGCTAAAGTGTTTTCTTTCTACACTAGTTTCCATATTAGAAAATAACAGCGGCTACCACTATTGATTGTTTTTTTCCTTCCTTCCTTCTAGTCCAGTAATACCATGAAATAAGTACAATTAATACCATTTTACACAGGAATCTAAAGCTTTAAGAAGTACTTTACATACATGCATGCAAGAGGCAGAACCAGGATTTGAACCCAGGTTTCTCTGACTCCAGAATATGTTCATGACCATCACTATGGAATAATGCCCACGGGGTGTAGGCATACTCTCTCTTTCTTTCTCTCTCTTATGTAATAATGTATTTTGTAGGACTCAATTTGGGGAAAACATATTGGGGCTTCCCCCCAACCAAAACAGGAATACATTTACACACACACGTGAGTATATGTGTACATAACTGCAGGCGTGGACCCATGACTAAGGATTGGGTTTATATTGGAGATACTTGAAGACTCATTCTTACTCATAACTTCAGCCCCACATCTGTATCTGCTGGGCTCTGACCTTGAGGTCTTTTGTAATCTCCAACGACCACAAAGCTCAACATTTCTGTGACTTAGTTACAGTTGAGATAAATTTTGTAGCAATGCCAAAAGGGCCAGTATTATTGAGTAAATGTTCAGGTGTTTCATGTGTTTGGGATAAAATCTAGAGGCCAAGAAAAGAAAGAGTGAGGAAAGTATTAAGAAAAGGAATCAAGAGAAGCCAAAAGAGTAACAGGAGGCAGGTTCCCCGAGTTTGTCTGGCTGCCTACCCGCTGTTCTGGGCCCCGTGATGCCACATTGACTGAGGGACCCCGCCCTTCCCCATGGGAAGACGCCTTGGGCAGACAGCTCAGGCTCGGCACAGATAGGTGGGTGGGTCACCTGCTGGTCGGCAGATGCATCCTCCCCTTTATCCTAAATGGCTTTTCAAAGTGTTTTAGAATTTGGGTGCTGGACAGATAGATTTGAGATGAACACTTGGCTCTGTCACTGCTGCGAGCTGAACGAGCCCCCAAAAGATTAGGATCTACATCCTAATCCCAACACCTGTGCATAACACCTCGTTTGGAAGAAAGGTCTTTGCAAGCATGATTAAGTTAAGGATCTTATGATGATACCATACTAGAATATTGAGGTGGGCCTTAAATCTAATGATAACTATCCTTAATTGTCACAAAAAGGAAAGGGACAGAAGAGGAAATGTCAACATGACCATGGTGACAGACACTGACGTGATGTGGCCACAAGTCAAGGGATGCTGACAGGCACCACAAACCAGAGGAGGCAAGGACCAGATTGTGCACGGTTTTATCCAGAACTGAGAGAGAATAAGTTTCTGATGTCTTAAGCCACCAAATATGTGATAATGTGTTATGACAGCCTCAAGAAACCAGTGCAGTCACTTACTAGCTCTGTGATCCTGAGAAAGCTTCTTGAATTCATCTGCAAAGTGGAGAATCTAACTGCACCCACCTCACAGGGCTGCTGTGAGGATCAAACACGTGCAAGGACACTCTGCCAAGTAGCTAAATGCTGCTTTAACCTCACTTATTGTTACTGCTATACAGAGACGATTAAGAGAAGGACAGACCACAAGGGCCAGTGCACCCACAGGAGTGAACATTTCCGAGGCTCCTGGCCAGACTTCTTAGGTCTGTTTGACCATCTACGTGTCCAGAAGAGGCAGCGGTGGGGGTGTTGGGAGATTTCTCCCTTCACTCAGGCTTGGCAGCCCACAAAGAAACTGTAAGCCTCAGGAAACTAGCCTCAGAGGAGAGGGAGGTCGTTCCATTCTACAGCTCTCTGCTGTTCTTATTAAGCATCTTGTCTTTTCTTTGAAGAGGTTTAAAAAATTGCTCTGGATGGGATCTGCAGGGCGAATGCTTTTCTGTCCACTTCCTTCTGCCTTCCTTAGAGAGCAGAGTTCTTGGGGAAAAAGAACAGTGGGTTCTGAGAGCACTCATAGGAGAGGGTAATTCTACAACAGCTGTGTCACCTTGAATCATCAGGCTCAAGGAGGGAGATGTGGGTAGTATGGCACAGCCACAGCCACACTATGAGGTCACAGGCAAGAAAAAGCAGCTCACCTTCTTGCAATGGTGACTTTACCCATTAAATAGAAACCTCAGGATCAGCTGACCTGGGAGCGGTATTCACACTCATGGGAGGAAGTGAGTAAGAGATGCAAAACACACACACACACACACACACACACACACACACACACACAAACACACACTCTGCCTTGGGTAGGAAGAGATAACTCTTTCCATACAGATCATTTCTCATACTGTTTTACCATTACTAATCCATATATCAATTGATGTCTTTTCTTCCCTTGTGGAGGGCAATTCCCATACTATTTTTCTACTTTCTTCCTGTTTCCCAAATCCCATTTTGTTCTTTGCTTTTGTTTTGTTCTTAGCTCAAATGGTACCATATAGAGTATAGAAATGAAAAAGGTGCTTGAGTATGGTTTGGCAGCCTAATAGTACTGCAAATAGGAACTAGAGTTTCAGGGAGTAAGTAAAGTTCCTGCCATTGGTGGGCCTACCTTAAGGGGCTCAAAAGCCCGCTGGAGGCAAGACAATACATGCCTAAGACAGCTTTCGCCCAGCAAACCCTATGAGACGTTATGGACATCTAGTGGCTGCTTGGGATAATGTCTCAGGTTGCAGGTTGGTGGGGAGTGGTCCGGGTTTTACCAGGAGCCCAATTATCCAGGTGGGGCCAAGCAGCCCTGTGTCCTCTTAGTCAGGCCCCTGGATGACCACTTCTTCCACTTCTTATTATGGGTCCAAAGTCACGCGTAATGGCAGACTGGACTCATCTTTATCCTAGTCCAGCAAAGTATAATGACAGCACCACATATGAGACCACAGAACATAGACATCTGGAAATATCTTTAAGCCCCAGGTTTAAATGCCAATTAGCCACACATTGTCATCTCAACTGAGGGGCTGAGCTCAGAAGGGCCAGACATTGATATTCAGTCATGAGGCTTTAGGTAAGTTACTATGGCTGTCTGAGTGTCATTAATGACATCTATAAAATGAGAGGTTAAGTCTAGATGACCTCCAAGGTCCTGTTTAACTTTAACACTGATCTATGAGTCTTTTCAGTAGCTGGGAAAACACTGATCTGCTTTGGCACTGTGGATCGCTAGATTAAACTGAAGGAAGCATTCTCTTCCCAACTCCATGGCTCATTTCCAAGACTTGGCTACAATCCCAAAGGATCAACCTTCTTCACAGAGCTACGTATCTGAGAGGGCGTGGAAATCAGGGACTACGAGAGCTGGAAGGGACGTTCCTGTCCTTCTCTTTAATCTTATAAATGAAGAAACCAAGGCTTCGAGCTGCTTTGAGCTTTGTCACATGTCTAATCAGTGGCAGAAAGGGGACCAGAAGTCAGGCCTCCCAGTCTCAGCACAGGTACCAAGGAGCAGACGTAGGCTTTGCCCAACCTCTGGCTCCATCACAGTAGTCTCTCCGTGTGGAACCGCCAGGGAAAACATTCTCCACCCAGTTTCTTCCTTGTCTTCGGCTCAAAGTTGAAGCCTTCCTCTTCTTTTTATGCCTTGGTAGCACCACTCCAAGTCAAGGAAGCAGTAAGAAACCATGGGCTGTGAGAAGCAGCAGACGATGGCTGGATGACACTCAGGTTTCAGTGCCACTTTCAGTGCAGAAGGGCTGTGTGCTGCAATAGCCCCCCAGCTCTCTAGGCTAGTCTGTAGCTTCTGTGGTGTGCTCTCCGCCCAGCTGACCAGCAGAGAACAAAGCAGCCACATTCACCTTCCTCCATCAGTCCCAAATATTTTCCAGGAGACCATCTCATTACTAAGTATTGGTTTGATCCACGTACCCAGCACAGGGGCAGAACCTTTCGGCTGTTGGGTCTGGAGATGGACAGATGGGGCCTGAGTTTGCCTATACGGGTGGGCAACTAACCCGTGCAGAGTCCCTCTTTTGTCTGGGGAGGGTGGGCCAGCCATTCTCCAGTGTGCCAAGGGTACCCTCTGGCACTCTACCAGCTGGATGCCAGGGGTGGCAAGAAGAGGAGCCTCTCACCAGCAAGTTTCCGGCTCTCCTCCACCCACAGACCCCTGTCAGGCAAGGCTGACATTTCCTGGATCGCTAAGGCGATAGTGCCCTGCTTGGAGCTGACGATGTGCAGATGGGGCTGTAGTCAAAAAAAGCAAAAAGCTGCTGAAGAGCCCGGGTAGAGCTAATCCTGAGTATTAGATTTCGACGTACCCCCACATTTCTCTCCCAATTTTTCTCTTGATTGGGTGTCGTTAATGAAACAAGGTTCTATTTTCTTATTCCCTCTTCTTCTGCCCTGCATTCTATTTCTCTCACATACTCTTCAGTGAGTTTCTAAATAGTCTTTCTCCCCATCTTGCCTCACCATTTACTCTATATGGAGTAGACACATTGGACATTTTGGTTACAGTGATGGAAACACTGGGCTCAGGGTTTGAAGGCTAACTTGAAATGCTGGCTCTGTTGCTTTTGGGGCATATTCACTGGGTAAATGAAGATTAAACAAGAACAAATATGCACGCATGCGCACACACATATGCGGGGGGGGGGCTGTCCAGAAAGTATCCAGCCATGTAACATGAAAACTAGAGACTGGACTTTTTTCTGGACACCCTCGTATGTACACACACACACACACACACACACACACACACACACAACCGTCCACCCTTAGCATAAGGAAGAGCATGAAACGTCCCAATAAATGACTGTTAAAGTGGGTAAATGAAACCTGAGTTCTCCTCAACTGGGATAAAATTCCGGGGAATCACTTTCAGGACCAAGTTCCTAGACACCTGAGTTCCGCCAGAGTTCAAATCCTGGCTCCAACACTTACTATGTGACCCTAAGCAATGTATTAACTATTAACATTGTTATTATTTGACTATAAATGCCTAATTTAAAAAGTCTCAGTAAACAATGGGGAACCTAACTTGCCTACAATGGAACAGTCTGCAGGACTTCAAGAATTCCCTGGCACATCTAAGGAGGCCCAGGTAACTGGCAGCTGACAATACTGAGATGTGGGTGTGGATGACTGAGAAATCCAGGACCTGCTGGTTCTTAAGCAACAGCCATCACTTGCAGGTGATCAGGGGTTAACAGGCAAGCTTGCCAAGGAGTAGCGGGAGGGGTCTGGAGACAGACCTTGAGAGGCAGCAATACTAAACTGACACCAAATCCTACCAGACTGGCTTCCCACGGCTTAGCCAAAGACGCCCCCACCCCCACTAGGCAGAGAAAGGGGTTGCCTTTTTCCGGATGGGGAAAGGCTGGCCTAGTCCTGTTCTACACAGGTCTGTCCAATGCCCCCAGGGGTCTCCTCTCACCAGACACAGGGGCAGATTGCTGCGCAGCTCTGCTCTAGGAGTCCGGGCAAGAAACGGGGGCTGGAGAAGCTCAGTCGCAGAAGGTTTAGGACCCCAACCCCCACCCTCTGGGGCAGGGAGGGGACAGGGGCGTCATAAGATTGTGAAGAGTGGGAAGTAGCGGCGCTGCGACTCCATGAATGAACGGGTTGTGCCCTGGGTTCTGGGAGTTCACCTCGATCCTTCCAGCCGGCCCTTATGCTGTCCCAGGTTGTCATTCCCCGGGCTGCTCGCACTCGGTCTTTCCTTCCACTGTTTGCCTCCCCCGCAACCCTCGTTAAGAAAACTATCTTTTAAAGCCCTGGTTAAAGGCGAGGAGGGGTGGGGAAATCTGCGGGGGGTGGGGGCGGCGCACAGGGCTGTCAGCGTAGCCCAGGTTCCCGGTCCTCTGGTCCCCAGCCACCCCCGCATCCCCACCGTGCAGCTCCAAACTCCGCGTCCACCGCCGGGCCGTGCGGCCAGGCGCCCCGTCAGCAGTCGGCGGGGGTGAGGATGATGCGGCCCGGGCGGGAGGCCGGCCAACTGCAGCAGCCTCGCCGCGGGCCTCGGTGCCACCAGGCTCCCGGCCCCTGAGCCCACCGCACCGGGCGCCACGGGGGGCCCGGCGCCAGGGTGCGGGGCGGGGGCGGCGCAGTCTTCCCCGCTTCAGCCTATCAGCGGCCACCCACCGGCTCCCTCCGACCGACTGGACCAAAATAGCTGCGAACGCCTGCGACTTGCGCGGCCTCTCACTTGACGCTCACTCGGGCTCGCTCGTCCGCCCGCTCGCCGGCCCGCTCCCCTCGTCTAGAGGGGGCGGGAGGAAGCGGCCGGGGAGGGGGGTGGGGGGTGGGGGAAGAGAGGAAGGAAGGAAGGAAGGGAGGAAGGAAGGGAGGGAGGAGGACGGAGGGGGAAGTGGGACGGAGGCGAGGAGCGGGGCGCGCGGCGGCGGCGCTGGAAGGCGCCGGCGTTAACCCCTCGAGGGCAGGCGGCGGAGGGGGAGCGGTGTTCATACATAAGAGCACTGCATCACGCTAATCTTCTCCCCAGAACAGTATGCGTCAGCAGTACATTCACGTTCTGACTGAAGGACAAAAGGATGAGAGAGCAGTCTGCGTGGCTGCTGCCTGCAACACCGCGAGCCCGGCGCGAGGAGGAGACGGTGGGCGCCCAGCGCAGGGGCCCCGCTGCTGCCGCCGCTGCCACTAGCAAGCGGGGACCATGTTCCCGGGCTCCGGAGCGTTTCCCGCAGCCGCGACCCCCGCTGCTCACGCAGCCGCCGCCAGCGCTCGGGCCGCCGCAGCAGTCCGCGGGCAGCGCAGCCACTGAAGGCGCCGGGAGCCCGGCTGCGGCGGCCAGCTGCGTGTTGCCGGGGGCTGCGGCCGCCGAAGCCGGCCCCGCGCCCGCCCCCGGACTCCCTGACGGGGCCTGCCGTGCGGGCGCACCCCGGCCACCGCGCGCTTCCCTCGCCGGCGGACCCGGTCCCGGCGCTGCCTCCACGCCGCTGCCCCTCAAGGGGCTGGACGGATTACCGCTCCTCGCGCCAGCAGACGGCGGACTGGGGAAGTCAGCCCAGATCGTACCTCTTTAACCCTTAAGAGGCGAGGAAAGAAGGGGGTGTGTGTCTGGGGAGGGCGCCGGAGCCGCGACACCGCCTTTTAACTCTCTCAGCCCTGCGAACCCACGACTGCATCAGCCGCCGCCGCCGCCGCTGCCGCCGGAGCGGCCGCCACAAGGAGAGCGGGCAGCGCAGCAGCCAGCGGGCGCGCGGCCTGCGAAGCTTCGGGGCGCCCCCTCACTCCCCGCCGGGCGCAGCCCCGGGAGCGGGCTGGGGGCGCCGGAGGCACACTCCGGCGATGAAGCGGCTTCCCCCCCGGCTGGTGCGAGCCGGTGCCGGGGTCCAAGGACAAAGCCGGGAAGCACTGGTGGCGCCGCTCCTCGGGCTGAGGGGGGGGCATGCACCTGCATAGCCCGCCGGGCCTTGGCTCTCCCCGGCGCCTCAACTCCGCTGCTCCGCCGTAGCCTGCTCTGGATTGACTAGAAGCCATTTTGTCTCCCCCTCCCCTCCCCTCCCCCTCCCCCTCCCCGCCCCCTCTACTTCCCCCTTTTGTTAATTACAACTAAGAAGTAAGAATGGGAGCCAGGTGGCCAGCTCCCGGGGAGACCGCCTGAGGACACCACGCCAGCTCTCCCTCCCTCCCTTCCGAGGTAGGTAACGGCGAATAACTGGGTGGGGATGGCTGCAGTGGGGGACAGAAAGTCTCATCTTTCCGAGGGCTTGTCTTGAAGGGGGGCTGGCAGCCGAGGGGCCACTCTTAAGTTTGGCATGGTTTTCCCGGCCGATCTGCTCCGTCTCTCTAATCGCCCCCTCCCCACCTCCTTCTCCAGATGGAAAGAGGCGCTCCTAGCTCACTTAAGCCGGGGTAGGGCTGGTTCTCCTTTCCGAGCCAAAATCCCAGGCGATGGTGAATTATGAACGTGCCACACCATGAAGCTCTTGTGGCAGGTAACTGTGCACCACACCTGGAATGCCGTCCTGCTCCCCGTCGTCTACCTCACGGCGCAAGTGTGGGTTCTGTGTGCAGCCATCGCTGCCGCCGCCTCCGCGGGGCCCCAGAACTGCCCGTCGGTCTGCTCCTGCAGTAACCAGTTCAGCAAGGTGGTGTGCACCCGTCGGGGCCTCTCGGAGGTCCCGCAGGGTATTCCCTCCAACACCCGGTACCTCAACCTCATGGAAAACAACATCCAGATGATCCAGGCCGACACCTTCCGACACCTCCACCACCTGGAGGTCCTGCAGCTGGGCAGGAACTCCATCCGGCAGATCGAGGTGGGGGCCTTCAACGGCCTGGCCAGCCTCAACACCCTGGAGCTGTTTGACAACTGGCTGACAGTCATCCCCAGTGGGGCCTTTGAGTACCTGTCCAAGCTGCGGGAGCTCTGGCTGCGGAACAACCCCATAGAAAGCATCCCCTCCTATGCCTTCAACCGGGTGCCCTCCCTCATGCGCCTGGACCTGGGAGAGCTCAAGAAGCTGGAGTATATCTCTGAGGGGGCTTTTGAGGGACTGTTCAACCTCAAGTACCTGAACTTGGGCATGTGCAACATTAAAGACATGCCCAATCTCACTCCCCTGGTGGGGCTGGAGGAGCTGGAGATGTCCGGGAACCACTTCCCGGAGATCAGGCCGGGCTCCTTCCATGGCCTGAGCTCCCTCAAGAAGCTGTGGGTCATGAACTCCCAGGTCAGCCTGATTGAGCGGAATGCTTTCGACGGGCTGGCCTCACTGGTGGAACTCAACTTGGCCCACAACAACCTCTCTTCTTTGCCCCATGACCTCTTCACCCCACTGAGGTACCTGGTGGAGTTGCACCTGCACCACAATCCTTGGAACTGTGATTGTGACATTCTGTGGCTAGCCTGGTGGCTTCGGGAGTATATACCCACCAACTCTACCTGCTGTGGCCGCTGCCATGCTCCCCTGCACATGCGAGGCCGCTACCTGGTGGAGGTGGACCAGGCCTCTTTCCAGTGCTCTGCGCCCTTCATCATGGATGCACCTCGGGATCTCAACATCTCCGAGGGTCGGATGGCCGAGCTTAAGTGTCGGACTCCCCCTATGTCCTCTGTGAAGTGGCTGCTGCCCAATGGGACAGTGCTTAGCCACGCCTCCCGCCACCCACGGATTTCTGTCCTCAATGATGGCACCTTGAACTTCTCCCACGTGTTGCTCTCAGACACTGGGGTATACACATGCATGGTGACCAACGTGGCAGGCAACTCCAATGCCTCGGCCTACCTCAATGTGAGCACGGCTGAGCTTAACACGTCCAACTACAGCTTCTTCACCACGGTCACAGTGGAGACCACCGAGATCTCGCCGGAGGACACAACACGCAAGTACAAGCCCGTTCCTACCACGTCTACTGGTTACCAGCCGGCATATACCACCTCTACCACGGTGCTCATTCAGACCACCCGTGTGCCCAAGCAGGTGGCAGTGCCCGCGACAGATACCAATGACAAGATGCAGACCAGCCTGGATGAAGTCATGAAGACCACCAAAATCATCATTGGCTGCTTTGTGGCAGTGACTCTGCTAGCTGCCGCCATGTTGATCGTCTTCTATAAACTTCGTAAGCGGCACCAACAGAGGAGTACAGTCACCGCCGCCCGGACAGTTGAGATTATCCAGGTTGATGAAGACATCCCAGCGGCGGCATCCGCAGCAGCAGCAGCAGCTCCGGCCGGTGTATCAGGTGAGGGGGCAGTAGTGCTGCCCACAATTCATGACCACATTAACTACAACACCTACAAACCAGCACATGGGGCCCACTGGACAGAAAACAGCCTGGGGAACTCTCTGCACCCCACAGTCACCACTATTTCTGAACCTTATATAATTCAGACCCATACCAAGGACAAGGTACAGGAAACGCAAATATGACTCCCCCTCCCCCCAAAACCTTATAAAATGCAATAGAATGCACAAAAAAAAAAAAAAAAAAAGACAGCAACTTTTGTACAGAGTGGGGAGAGACTTTTTCTTGTATATGCTTATATATTAAATCTATGGGCTGGTAAAAGAAACAGATTATATTAAAATTTAAAAAGAAAAAAAATCAAAACAAAACTATTTTCTAACTTGTAAGTTCTATTTAAAGGGGGAGTGGAGTTCTTGGGAATGCTGTGGGGTAGAAGCCACAAGTCAACTTGCTATGCTGCCAGAAGGGATTTCTGGTATAGGGTTGAAACAGCTAAGATAAAGCAAACTAAGTCAACAACAACCATCCCTAAAGAGGCAGGGTGTGGGCTGCTGAGGGGCAGGGGATAGACCGAATCCGTCATTTTTTAGGAGATGCTTCCTAGGACATAGGAATATCCATTTCTTTAGACACCTTTCTTAAGCTGAGAGCTGTCTTTGCAGATTTATCTTATTTAAAGAAAATACAATAAAAGCACCAAGAATCTGTCCTGTGCTAAAAGGTTGAGAGGCAATATTTTTTCCCCCCAAAGGTGAAGGGGAAGATAGATCTATAAATGTATTTGAAACTGGGAAACCACCCAAATTCAAATGAATCCTAAAGGGGCTGAGTCTTTATGTCTGTCCGTGAGCACAAGTCTCCTTGGTTTGTGCACTGGGACACACGTGTGCCCCGCCTGACAGCGCTTCAGGAAGGGAGCTGGCGTAGCTCTCAGTCAAATGCTTTTACATTGCACCAGATTCCTGCAGCTGGGCTTAACCCACTGTGTGCAAGGCAGGTGTCTATTCAGGGTTCCCCGTGTGGAGGAGGAGGCCCCCGAGGTGGGTGCGGCAGCAGAGGGGGTGGGAAGGGAGAGCAGAAGCCCAGAGGACGTATTCAGGGGAGGCCATAAATTAGCTTTGTGCCCTGTCCACCTGTTGTTCCTGGTACCAGACACATGATTGTAGACGATGATGACATTTTATGGTTTTTAAAAATGGTCTTGTTTGTTTTGAGGTGGAAAGGGAGGAGGAGAGGCTGGGAGCGGGAAGCTTGGGGGAGTGGAAGCTTTTCTCATGCTTGTGATTTGGTGACTATTCTAAATGCTGATTCATTAGGGATTATCCCAGCTGATGTCAACTGGTTGTGATGGGGTGGGGGCAGCACAGGAGGAGAGGAGAGAAAGGAGAGAGAGCAAGGGCACAGGCTCCTGTAAAGTAAAAAGCCTCTCCCAACCAGGATGGTTTGTAAAAAAGATGTGAGACCCGCAGATAAAGCAAAACGGATACACATGCACACACGAGTGAGTTCTGCATGGAGTCCTGCGGGATGTAGCACAAGGGGGGGGGGGGCGGGGGCGGGGAATGGCTGCCCTCTCCCAGGGCTGCCTCAGGAGGAAGTAGAAGGTAAGGGGTGGGGGTGGGTGGGGAAGGCAGAGATCTCTGTTATTCTGCTCCATTTAATGCTGTAACTTCTTTCAGTTATTATTTTAGCTTTAAAAGGAAATAAAGGGTTCAGATTTGAAAGGGGGTGGGATGGGGGGGAATGCCAAACAAAAGAACATTGATTGTAATGTGAGAAAAGTGTATTTTTGTATTTTAATAAATATTGTTCAATTTTTAATTCCATGTTCCCAAAGGGTTAACTTGAATAAGACCCTGAACCTATAAAATTCCTCCGAGCACTGACAAAGTCATTTCTATTTAAAGAAAAAAAAGGGGAAGGGAGGGGAGAGGTAAGGTAGCAGAAGTAAATAATGTTAAATTTCTTTCCAGTGTGGGAGAATGCGACAGCTGTCAAGAATCTTTCCTTAGCTTGAATAAAAGCAGCCCGATCCTAGCGCACCGTCCACGAGCTGAGCGTGTTAGTCCCTGGCTTTGCTGGGGGTAGAACCAAATTCCTTATGCCCTGGAAAAGCAGGGGAAATGGGTCAGCTCCAGCTCCTGGGACCTGGCCAGAAGTTAAATGCCACCTCGGCAGAAGCTGCTGGTCCGGCAGCACCAGCCCCACCCGGGGACCCTGGGGGACCTGGATTTAAGAGGCCTGCAATAGCGTTGACTTAGATTTCTCACAGGCAGTGTTGCGTCTGTTCTCTGGGTGCTGACGAGTCTTGAACACGTCTTGTGGGGGTGGGCGTCTGTCTCCTGATGCACCCGAGTAATGACGGCCAGGAAGGCTGCGTGGACTGGGACCCTGCGTCTCTCCAGCGCCAGTATTTATACTAATGCAGGGAGTCTGGGCTGAGTGGGTGTGAGCTCTCTGGCACTGAGCAGGGAGAGAGGCAGGCGGCACTTTGCAGCAGTTGGCTGAGAAATGGCTAAGGAAGGGCCAATTCTTCATCCTCCTGAGTGTGTGTGTACCATTCCGGGTACCGGTGTTTGCGGCAGCATGTACGCACGGGCACACACTTAGAAACTGCCACTCTTGGTTCTAGGCTCCAAAGATCTGCTCGCTCTGTGTATCCTTCACCCTAGCCCCGATCAAGAGAGAAAACTGCGGCACAGTAATGGGTGGGACTTGGCTAAGACCAGTTTTTGAAGAAACTGCCCCCTTTCCTAGCACCACAAGACACAACTTGGGCTGCTTAGAACGCTTCAGAGGCGACTGGTGAAGGTGCTGCTTCAGAAGCAGAGGACAGGGAGCCGACTTCTTAACACCCCTCCTTTCTGACAGCTATCTGGGCAGCCAGGGCACTATGCAGTAGCTCTGGGATAACAAAGGGTCCGTGGCTGAACAAAGGTCTGAGGGGAGGCGCAGAGAACCGGCCCTAAAACATTCCTGGGCAAGGGTCCTGAGAACAAATGCACGTGTCAGGTCTTGGAATCTTAGGAAGGAGTGCTTTCCAGAAGGAACCACAAAGGAGGCGGCAGGACTGGGGACATGGTTCCTGGGTACGAGCGTCCCCAGGGCTGCACGGGTAGTTCCTTCTCCTCGACCTGGGTGGGCACCACCACAGCTTCTGGAGCTGCAGCCCTCCTCTGCTGTCACGTTTGGGCATGTGTCCTTTGTAGCAGGTACCAGGGCTCAGGAGTCCCACGAGCACCAAAAGAGCAGCATTTAATGCTGTGTTGGTGACTCACCCTAGAGCCTGGCCAAGCTGTAGGGTTTGTTACCTGAGAACGGAATGTGGGGCGGTAGCTCTTCAGGGGGGGCAGTCAGAGCAGCATGCCAGAGGGAAGGAGCCTGCTGCGGATTATACGGAGTTACAGAATTTCCATTACAGAATTTTTTGAAGGCCATGAAAAATCTCGTCTAATCCCTTCACATTTTACAGTCAAGGGAACCAAGCCCCAGAGAAACAGAAAGACCTGCCCGAGGCCGCAGTGCTAGTTAGTGGGAGAGGTGGGACGGAAGCCCAGGTCTCCTGACACCCACGCTAACTGTGCTCTCACTCAGGCACGTCCGGGCTATCGGGAACATACCTTCTCCTGACCAGGAGCAGTGAAAACTGTACCTCCCTATAGGCATCTGTGCTTCCTTCCCCGTCCTGAGAGCTGCTCCATCTCCTTCAGAACCGGCTCGGATGCCCTCTAAGGCTTGAGCAGAATTCTGACCACAAGGGCCCCAAGGACCACATGTACTCACCGAGGAGCTAGATTCTCAGAAATGGTTCAATGGCAGACAGAAAACGCAGGATTCCCACAGAGGGTGATGACAGTTGGGGAAAGGGTGAAGGAGGTAAGGCAGGGTGTGCACAGCAGGCAAGGCGGCATGGCCTCCTCCTGGCCTTGGGAGCTTTGCAGAGATGACTGACAGAGGCGTTAAGGCACCTGTCAGGTCAGGTTCTCTGAAGCTGAGTGGCTTCTGCTTATCTGGCTCCACAATGAGACACTTGAGGCCCCTCAGCCCCTCTCCTCCACCGTATCCATTCCAGCCCAGCTCTGCAGGTGTTCTCAGTGAAGGTAGAGTGGACAGGCTAGCTCCTAAGGCCGACAGACATGAGCTTTATTGTGGATTTAACACGTATTGAGGGTAGCAACCTACTGGGTGCTGAGTGGCGCAACTTAACAAAGAGGCGTAAGAGGCCGTTCCCACAGTTGGTGGGGAAGAGGTCCAGAGCCCGTGGCCATAGCAGCAGAGCTCTGCTTCCCTTCAGTGGAGATGGAAGAGACTGGAAGGGAGAGTGGCCCTTAATCAGCCCAGGCTGGCTACTAGCTCAGGGCGCCAGAGCCCACCATTAATGCTCCCACATTTTACCACCAAAGCAGCAGGGGCTTCAAATTGGGGGTGAGGAGGGGGGAGGGAGACACTTATATGTAAATACATGTCTGATTTCACCTCCTCTGCCTGCACTCAGCACTCGATGCCATGGGCTAATGCAGGTACTATTCACGCCATTTCTAAGTCTTGCCTCAGCTACACTGCAAGGCAGCTTAGGCTCTAAGTACCTCTCTTGGTCTCCAGCCCTTCAGAAAGTACCCTTCCCCTTAGGGGGAAGAATGGTTGAGGTAATGGATTAAGGTGGTTTTAGCCTTCGCTTTAAATTAAAATGAAGCAAACTGCTGCTTGGAGCAGGAATGAAGGCGTCAGGAACAGACTGGTGACATACACACATATGCAAAGCAACACAGCATAGGGCTTGCAAGCACAGACACAGACGTTATCTGCTTGGCTGAACCCCTGCTTCACCTATTAGATGTGTGACTTTGGACAAATACTCAGTTTCTTCCTCCATAAAATGGAAACAGTGTTATCTACCTCACAACTTCGTAGGCTATTGTGAGAACTGAAATTACGTCTGTATAAATCACACTTAGAACAGTGCCTGACATCATATTAATGCCTGATATATATGTAAGGGGAGTTATTTCATGATCTATGTAAGGGGAGAGGCCATCTGCCCAGCCCCCGTCACCATGTCCATGCTTGAACCTCATCCGTGCTCGGAGAGAGAACATGCCTATTGAGTGAGCTATTCCAGAGAGGAAGGAGGACTACCCAGGAGTCAGGAACAGCACCAGGCACCGGCACAGATGGGTTGTCCCTTGCTTCCCAGGAAGACACTGCCGTGTGCTCTGGCCCCTAACCCAGATCTGTAGTTGGCCCAAAGCATTGTGTTAGTCTACGGATGGCCCATCTTCCCTTGTGGTAAGCAGGAAGAAAGGAACGATGCTGGTAGTGCACGAGCTGAGGGCTGGGGCAGTATACATCTACCTAGGAAGCCCTGGTCTTCTCTACTTAGCCCTGTGTCTCTGCCAGGGTGCCCCGCCAAGGGTGGGGTGGGGAGGCGGAGGCAGCAGGAGGCAGCAGGCTGCAGAGAGAGGAGGGTGGCTGGGCTGTAATGCAGTATTGGAGGGCTTGGAGACAAGAAAGGCAGGAAAGCTGCACCATATTGGAGAGAACGAGCAGAATGGAGCTATGTGGCAGATGCACAGGCTAAGGGTCTGCAATGCAGTTAAGGAGGAGAGCCAGTGAGATTCCTCTGCCATAGCAATCAAGAGGCTGGCTGGACCCCACATGGGGTCGGGCTGTTAGTGTGAAACTCAGAACACAGAAGGAAAGAAAGCAAGGAGATCAACCTTCCAAGAGAAGCCTAAGAAAGAATGCATTCTGATTTCCCAACGAGAGGCCTGAATTAGATTTTAGGATGATCACAGGTTTTTATCCTCTGGTATGTGCCAGCTTTGCAGTCAGGACTTGGGCCAAATCACCTACCCACAACAGTCCTGCTCCCCAGGCTGGAGGCTGGCCACGCCTTGCAGGGAAGCAACCTGGCCTTCAGGGCCAGCATCTAACACTGAGGGGCTCATTAAGGGGTCTGCTCTGAATGGTCCCTCGTTTCTATTAAGGTGTAGTTGGGGGTGGGGGTGGGAAAGAGAAGGTGAAACCCACAAAACGAGCATTATTCCAGAGGGAGGGTGTGATAAATATAAATTGTGTTTTCCCATAAAAACAAGGAGACTGTGCGTTCAGTGCACATGGACCCTGGCAATGAGCCAGCAAAACCAGACCCAGACCTGGGGGTGGGGAATGTACCTGGGGAGAAGCTGTCTTGTCAACGGAAATCAGCCTTTGAGAGGATGGCGCCGTCTTCTCTAGCTCATCCCATCAAGTCTTGTGAACAGACAGTAAGGAAGCACTGAGAGGAAAGGCTACTCTCATGCCACGTGTGAGGACTACGTGGACCCAAGTGGTATTCAGCCTTCAAGTTCATTCATTCTGTCCTCCTAGGGACGATACTGGCGCAATTACTGAAGTTTAAATTAATTACCGAATACCCAAGGAGCTGTCCTTGATCCACTTCCTTCCTTACTACCCCCTTACCTTCCTATACCCCCACACTAAGGAGAAGCCGCTACAATTCTTTCTCAGGTCAGCCCCTCCCATCCCCATTCAGTGCAACCGTCCACCACGACAGGACTTAGGATATCACACTCCAGACGCCTGATGGCTCTCTCTTCCTTCTGACAGTTCTCATGCCGTTTCCTCCTCCAAGGCAAGTCCTTCGCCTGGAGTCTCACAGTTCCTTTAAGGTCCAGACCCTGGTTTCCCAGGGTCTGTGCTGGTGCTGACTTATTCACTGCTCGGTGAGTCAGCAAGGGTGACTGAGAAGGGCTTGCACACACCTACTGCCCCCCGAGTGGAGGCCAGTGCCTGGCCGCGGGCTGCTGCTTCCCTGTGCCTCCTACCCACTCATCCGGCTTCATTACGACCACTCAGACAGCCCCTCCCACTCGGAGTCTACCCTGCAGGTGAAGCAGCAGCTCTCTGCAGAGGCAGGTCCCTGCGCAGTACAGCTGTGTCTGTGGGAATGATGCTCTGTGTGTCCCTCACAACAGGCCCAGCCCAGTCCCAGAAATGGAGCTGAGGCCCCAGACACTAGCAGCCGGTTTCGGCGGTTACAAGTTATAATCTATTCCCATTGCAAGGAGACTTAATTTCCGGACTTAAAGGAAGTCGGATCACACTTTATCCTATTAGCGTCCGCCTGGGTGAACTCACGGTGGCTTCCTTCTGACACGACAGCACATTCTCCCAATCCATCTCTTTAAAGGCGTGAATTTGGAAACTCTGGGATAAGAAAGGAGGGCGGGCCAAGGAAGAGACTGCTAAAGGAACCCAGGAAAGGAAAGACACTTTTTAAACGCGACACAGGAAGTGGGGACTTGGAGGGACGTGGCCAGATGGAGTACATGGAAGCACGTTTGCACTCCTTGTGGCCTCCCACGTGTGGGAGGAGCCTGCAGTTACTGGGGGTGCAGTATATACGTGTGTGAGTAAAAAGGTCCCGAGGCCACAGAGAAATGCAAACGTGAGCCTGAGTGACCGGCCTCTTCCGGGACCCCCTTGTGTCGGCGCTTCTGCCTGCAGGGCGGCTGTCCCTGTTTTCAGTCCCCTTCCACGTTCCAGCTTTAAGTCCCCATCTGCTCTGACCGGTGGGCTCGGGTCAGCGGAGGCCACCTTCACAGCACAGGTGTGTCACCACGGCTGGCTGACCTTGGCATGGCAATGGATGCTGAGGACAGAATGACTGACCGTCTACAGTTTCTAACCTCAAGGGTGTGGAGACAGTGAAGGGAACTTCCAATGTAGCTGAACCTCGTCATTTTATTGATGAGGACAGAGAGATGTGACTTGCCCAGTGTCACGTAGCTGGTGATGCAGGGACCAGATTTCTGGTCTGGGTTCTCAACCAGCACAATTAGTGAATGGCAGCAGGTCCCACCATGACTGACACCCGGGGCAGGGAGGTAGCATTTACAGAAACTACAAGGTGATTAGCACCCCCCCGGAGTTTGCGGTTTGGTGCAGTCTCTTGCATTTGGCTTCCCAGCAGAGAGGATGGGAAGGGGCAGGCCCTTCACGCCAGTCCTTCCTTTATCTGTGCTCAACGCTCTGAGACAGATGGTGCCCATTCATGACTTCATTCAGACAGCCGAGCTGAGGAGCCAGGCGACGCTTCCTTCCTCTTCAACCACAAGTGTGCCAGGGCCCGTGAGGTCTGATGGCAGCCCAAGCAGCTAATAAATGAAAGGAGTACTGATTGCTGACGCTGCCCTCCCTGTCCCTACAAGAGTGAAGAGGAGTAAGTAGAGGAACATGGATCCCTGTGTGGGGAAGGCTTGCAGAAGCTAAGTCATGTTGGAGGTCCATTCAAGGTCACGGGGACCACAGGAGAAGTGCAGAAGTCGAGAGTCCTGCCTCCACCTCTCTCGCCTTCCCTGGTACCGGGAAAGCTCAGACGGCCCAGGCTGACTCAGGGGCCTGCTCTGAAACAGGGGTCTAAGGAGCTAGGAAACGTCTCAACAAATCCTCTCTTGGGAAACAAAGTGGCCCTGGCTATAATTTTATCACATACATTTAATTAGACTGTCTCCTTCATGATGGTTTCAAGTGAAATCCCAACAGAAACATTTTAAAAGAACAGACGTTTGCAGCCAAGGATCTCTTTTAACAAAGTTAATTTACCAGAAATTTGCCATCTTGGATTGGCTGGAGTCACCTCTCTTTTCAACTTCAAAGCTGGGAAGAGAAGGGAGGTGGGGAATGCAGAGAAATAAAGAGGCGGGAGGGAGGGAGGGGGTTCAAGCAAATGAGTTTCCATCTATTAAGGAGCAGTAATTTCTGCTAGCGCCCCTAGAGACCGGTCCCCTCCAATAATGGCCAGCCTCTAATGATTCCCACTCCTAAGCAACAGCCTGCGCTCTGCTGTGCTGAGCCGAGCTGTGCCAGAGAAATTCCCTTTCTCTCGGAGGTGCTGCTGTCATTACGCAGGAGAGATGAGCCAGCCGGGAGCACAAGCTTTCGCTGGGGCGACAGAAAGCTCACCACAGAGAGGGCTCTTCTCCAGCAGGCCTGGCACTGCTGACCTAGGACATGAAAGGCTGACAGACGGGCCAGAGGTCAGGGATGAGATGAGAGGGAAGCCACCCTGGCCAAGATGAAGGGAAAGCTTAGGTGCCTGCTGAAGAGTGACTGAACTCAGTGCAAGACAGAGGCTGGCTGCCTTGGGGGTGGGTGGAGGTCACTGAGGAGTGGGTGCGCATCAGGCTCAGGCGTAATGGACGAAAAATGATGAGAGTCTGTATGAGATGAGGCAGTAAGTTCACTGGAAGCAAGGGCAGGGGAGTCCATCTCAGGTCCCCAGATATCGATTATTTCCAGGGCAGAAACGCAGGGACGTGGCTAACACTGATGACCGAGGCTGTGGTGTCAGTTGAGGGTAAGGTTCTCTCATTGTGCCCTCTCTCTTCCATACACTGAAATCAGTGGGGAACGCTAATTTTGTGGCTCTAGTTTTTGCCTGTGCTGCTGCCAGTGGGTCTTGAGTAGGAGGTGGGGAATCCCCTTCTTTTGCCCCCAATGGCTTCCCCATGATGGAGGCCAACTGCTTCCAGAGGCTGTCTTGCCAGATGTGCCAGCCGCCAGCCTGGCCAGAGAGCCTGCAGTGTGGACAGATGCCCCGGGCCCTGTGCAGGATGGCGGGACCCTTTATGGCACTGCGACGCGGCCCTGCGACAGTGCCAGAGCAGCGAGGCGATATTCCTGAGCCAGCTTCATTCCCCCAAACCTCTTCCAACATGTGGGCCATGGAGGGAGGCAGATTTAATTAAATTACGGGGTCGTGGGCCGCCCTTTCTGGGCAAGGGCTAAAAATGGGCTCATGCTGCTATGCAGACCCATCTGGGTACACAGGGCATGCGTTTCTCTGTGCTCGGCTGTCAGCAGCTGCAGGGGGCTGGAGTGCCCGGGGCTGGAACTGGCAAGCTGGCCCCTTTGCTGCAGCAGGGCCGCATCAACATTAATCCAACCCAGGCCCCGTGTGGCTCTGATGACCTCCCTACTTAAACTATGACTGAGGGGCACCCTCCTTTCCACATGGTTCATTTCTCCTCAGATGCCTCTCTTCTGACACCCAGGAAGGGGGAATGAAGCTGTCATGAGGTGTGTGCTTTGGAATAGCGCAGGGTGGGCAGGCTTTGCTGAGCTTGGCGGGAGATGGAGGGGTCTCCCTGGGGATTCTCTAGAGTGCACTGGAGCAGTTCCCCACCGGCAAGTCAGTGCTGAAGAGAGCAGCAGTGCCGGTGCCAGAGTAAAGCAGCAAAGCTCTCTACCCTACCCCTGCACGAAGGCCCTACAGGACCGCCTGACCGTTAGAGAGGCAAGGACGTTCGGCACATTCAACATGTGCCGTTAGAGAGAACCATTCAACACGTGGAACTCAACAACCCAAACAAAGTGCCGGCCTGCTGGACCTGTCAGCCCTCCAAGGCCATTCATTTGCATCCTGGCAGGCCAGGTCTCACCGTTCCCGTTCCCAGAATACCACAAGGGTAACAATTTTGCCCCCCACTAGTGCTGCTGCTGAAGCTGTAAGAAGGAGCTGCTTCCCTTTGCTGGTGTGGCACGGGCTGAGGTACAATCAGGCGTGGTGCGCTGAGGGGACACGGGGGCTGTGTGGGAGGCTTTGCCATTTGGAATTGACACACTGGAGGAGTCAGCTGGGGGGCCTTTCTCTGACCTGTCCCCAGCGAATAGAGCCATCTCTCATGTCTAAGACGTTAGTGAACGCGACAAGAGGTAGCCTCGTACTGGGACAAGAGGAAAACTCTTCCTGGGCGATGAGTACAGGGCACCCTGCCATCGTCAGACAGCAGGCGACGCGGGCAGTGCAAGCAGGTTTGCAGCGGTGCCCCAGGGAACGCTCCCATACCAACCTCCAAGCTCCCCAAGCGCTCTTGTGTGTGAGGGGCCTGGTGGGAGGGGAGGGCAGCACCTGCCCTGGAGCTCTGCTGTCCTGACACGCCACTCTCTCACATAACCTGGGGTGGGGTGGTAGTGTGGTGCTGCAGGTGTTTGCTGGCTAAGGTTTCTGCCTGTAAAGCCGATGGTGACTTTAAGGGTTAAGACAAATACTGTCACTTCAGGTACCGGGGACCCAACCCAGAGCCTGGACTGTGCCTGTGGGTCACTCTCTGGCCAGCAGTCCTCACTGTCTAGAATTTGCGATCAGACACAAAAGGAAGCCAGTCATTCGAGTGTGGTCAGACAGGAGAGAGTAAGCTTCCGGTGGTTAAGAGGCTGAGCAACAACTGTATCAGGAAGAGAAGCAACACACAACACAGAAAGAAGCCCAGGAGAGCAGGCCCACTCACGAGGAGCACGGAGCTGACCCCGTGGTGGCATCTATCTGCAGAGACAGCTTTAGAGCAGGCCTGGGCAGACCTTTTCAGGGCGAGGGCTACCTCTTCCAGCGCCGCGCCCCACTGGCTATTCGTTTACTGGCCAGGCGGTGGTCGACGCCCTGCAGGTCCCCGGGAATTAGACCATGGTACCAAATGGGGTGGAGGAGGCTGTGGGTAATGATGATGTGTCAAGTGGGAAGCCCCTTAATTCCATTCCATCCACTGGCCTCATGCTCACTAGGACAGGAGAGGATTTACCAAATGACCGGCTTGAAGTGGTGGGGACAGGAGCGGACACCCACACCTCTTCAGGCAGCCTGTTTTCTTCAGTCACCATGTTATGGGTTGTTGTGTGCCAATAAAGATATTTTATTATTATGAAGGATTAAAAAGTCCTTATCCTGAAGAGAACACCCTAAGTTGTAGAGAGTGTGGATAAACACCCTAGTGCTAGAATTGGCTCTGGGGGTGTATTCCTCCCTGTTCAAGCAGCCTGGGTCTGGGACACTGTCGCCCGTGAAGAAAGCCTTGCAGTGACATGTGTACCAGCTGACTAAGCCCCAGGGTGAGGGGTGTGAGTACTGGCAGTGCTGTACCAATGGCATTCCGACAGCCACTGGGGTCCTTCAGGGTCACAGACGATGCACCCGAACGAGCCACAGCTGCACAGGTGGTTGAGCAGACTGCTGCCTCAGGCCCTCCCCGCTGCGGGCTGGTGCCGGAGGGCACGGCTGTGGGTCCCGCACAGGCATGGGAGACGGTGGGGTGAAGCTCTGGGGCAGCGGCGGCGTGTCTTTGTCATGTACAAGGCCCCCCACAACCCCGCTCACATTTGTTATCAGTTCCTTCGTTTTTCTTGGAGAGGGACAAGAAGGGAAACACAATCGATGACAGGGCAGTACCTTTCAGTGCCTCGAACTGGACTGAGAAACTGAGGAGCGGCACTCGAGATGTCGCCAAGTCCGCGTCAGGAGGAGCAGAAGGGGCGGTGGTTTCCGACACCCGCTCTCGCCTCTGCTTCCCTGGGCTCGCACTTGCTCCCAGCAACCCTTGGGAAGCAGAGTGGGTGGAGCCTGGCTATTTGCAAAAACAGACTGGCTCCTGGGGTGGACTGGCAAGGGTTTTCTGTACAATGGGAACTCAGACCTTGCGGTACCCTTGTCCTATGTGGTTCTGATGAAGTTTTTTATCATGTCACCTGGTTAGCATGCCAGAACATGCACTGAGGTGGTCTTCCTGTCAGCCCCAGGCTGGCCTGGAGGCGAGGCCTGGCCCAGCCCCTGCATCTCTGGGTAAGCAGGGCAGGAGAGGGATGGGAGAGGCAGACGTCGCTGGATAAGGCTGCGGCCATCTGCACTCCTGTGAATCAAGGTTGGCTTAGACAGAAGGCGCGAGGGAGGAGGTGCAGCTGCTGATGGCTCAGACAGCTTGGACCTGTCCAGGCAAACAAGCCGCTCAAGTGCAAGAACAGCCAGCCAAGTAGGCAGAGCACGAATATGGACTCAGAGCTGGAAATATCTGACAAGGAGGGTGGGAACTGTCTGGGTTTTAGCTCGTGTCTGGCCTGGCCTCTCACTTCGAAGGCAGACTCCTCTGCTACCGAAGGGGGGCGCTGTGCTGCTTGGGAGTGGAGTGGGGGGCTGTACCCAGGGGAGCATTCCCAGAGCTACAATTTAAAAAAATCTTCACCTTAAACTGTAAACACAGTTCTGGGTTATTCTTCCTCATTAAAACCCTCAAAACAAAATCTAACCACTCTCTACAGCTATACCTATCTACCTGCCCATCACCTGCCCAAGGTTAAGAAGCAGGGGGCTCTTGGTGTGTGTGTGTGGGGGGGTGGGGACAGGCCGCACCACCAGCCACATAGTCTGGGAGCTGTGTCTCAGAACAGGCCAAGGAAGGTGCCCCAGGGGTATCTGGAAAGGCAAATAAGACGGTCTGCAATTCCGCCTTTTCTGAGGGGGAGGGAGGCCAGCAGTGGGGTGTTCAAGGAGCTGTTGTTATGGCTCCTTCTAGCTAAGGCTCTTTGAGACAGTGATTCTCGGTCCCAAGTATGTATCACCAGCACTGAGGAAGCTGTTAAAAACACTAGTGTTCAGACTTTAGATCAAATATGGTGGAATCTTGGGGGTGGGGCAACAGGCCCTCAATATTTTAAAAATCCATCCAGGTGATGCCAGGGCACACCCAGGATGACAGCCTCTGCTCTGGCAAGCAGAGACAAGACTGAGTGGTCTTAGATGGGTTTGACAGGACATCCCGTCACAAACTCCAGAGGTGTTTCCTGTCTGTGGTTTTGTTTAAGCTGCCTAGGGCCCCTGAGGGCTCCTTCATTCAAGTGCAGGAGGAGTAACTTCCCGAAGAGCTGACTGACTGTATCACCTGACTGACTGTCCTGGAAAAACAAAGGGAAACCCTTCTACAAACATGTTACCCTAGTTTGAGACCCAGGCGAGGAGGAAGAGAAGACAGATTGCTCAGAGGCCCGTGAATATCAGATGGGAGAAACTGAGACAGAGAGAGACTACCATGTATTCCAAAGGAAAGTGGGAAGAGAATCAACTAGCATGTCCATCTCTAGCCATCGCCAGCAGCTACCTTCCCTTGTCACGGGCTGCTCGATGGGCTAATGCGGGCGGGCTCAAGGTCACCATGCAGTCTAGGTTCATAAGCCCAAACGAGTGAGAAAGCACTTTTTGAAATGTCGCATTTCTGACACTGAGCCTTGTGGCTGAGTACCTGCCCCAGCGCTGCTCTGGTCCCCTTACTCATGTGTACACTCACTCAGAGGCGGTGCAGTGACCGGCAGGCGCTGTGCCAGGTGCTGGGGACAGT